>CM048046.1:19420000-19602500 GCA_026259375.1 Verasper variegatus | reverse complement strand
GTTAATGGTCATAGTGAGTGTTTATGGCGCCTGGATCATAAAACATTGTCTATATAAAGGGATTTTTGTTGATATGGTCAATTTTACCTTTCGTGTCACTGACTCTCTGAGGGCGTCTTTTTTAACACCTTCCGAAGCGAAGACGCCCTCAATCGTCCATCTTCACTAAACACTCACCAAACTATCCTTTCACAGACATCGGTATCTGTTTCTATGTGATTATGAAAACTTTCTTTTTACAGAATAATCCCCTCACATATCAGTGAGGGGATGGTGGGGTGAGGGGTAGTCAGCTGCAACGTGCAACTTCACCACTAGATGTCACTAAATACTACACACTGAACCGTTAATGGTTAAACTAAAAATGATCATAAGTATTCATTAACAACATCTTAAGAATCATTGCGATTTCTTAAATTAATATATATATATATCGTTATTGGTCCTCAGTGGGGTTCTAGGTGTGTCTCACCTTTGTCTTTTCACTCAGTCCCCTAAGCAAGCCCCTTCAAACCGTCCTTGATCTGTCAACCAACCTTCTCCTTCCTCTGTCCTGGTTACGTGTGTGCATGTTGCGTTGTATGACCTCACAGCTCTCAGACCCTACTTGGCAGGTAGTGTTGGCCTGGCTGTAATCTGCTTGACCTTAGCTCTGCCTTATCACCTTTCCATGACGCAACAGGCAGCTGATACACTGAAGCAGTGGTTGTGTTCGTTTCTGTTCAGTTTATTCTTCGGCTTGCAGCACAGTCAAGGTCCTTCTTCAACCTCCTTCACATTCACTCGTTATTATTGATGCTTGGCTGCCTGGCTGCCTGGCAGGTGCGACAGTAGACGTTTTACACAGGAGGTGTTTTAACAGGTCACAGTAGGAAAAGTATAATTGTAAATAATGAATATCATTCATGGCTTGATTCTCTTTTCCCCACAAAAGTAAAGCCAAAGTGTCTCGATCTTCCCCTAGTGGCTGGTTGCAGTATCTCCGCCTCCTCCATGTTTGCAGACTGGACATGGGCCGAACAAAAAGTGCTCGTCAAATACATTTTTTTCTTCAATGATAGTTTCAGTCATTTTAGTTATTTCTTATTTTTATTGTTGTGATGTCTCTCTTCCACTGTTGCACAACCCCTTACCTCTCCTTCTCTATCACACATATGAAATATCAAAACACCTCTCACACCGACACGAGGTCCAGTCAGAGTCAGCATTATTCAGGATTTACTGTGACATTTTGGATCTCTTTGAGGGTCGGGGATCCATCCAAAGGGCAAAGTGTGTCCTGATATCCCACTGTTACATCCACGTGTCACTCTGAACTCATTCTCACTGTCGGTCTAAAAACCAGTAAAGAGACTTTTCCATTGCTTGTGATATGCTCCTGAAAATAACCTCAATATGTCAATTGAGTTTAAAAAATCAAATTGAGATGTCTTTATTTAGGCTTTAGTTTCTTTAGGCAAAACCTAATCACTGGCTGATCATTGGAGAAGTCACCTCATCAGTGCTGCGGACCTCCATCATCCTAGCTTCATAGTTTACATAATATTAAATAACTATAGATGAAAGAAAACACAAATACAACCAAATATATAGAATATGAACATTTTTATTCTGCAGAATTCATTACAGTGGATATTGGCAGACATAAATGCAGATACTGAGATGCATGTGAAAGGCTCGAATCTGAATCTGCTTCATACAGGAGACATCTTATCTTGCCGAATCTGTACAAACAAATACAAATGTTTAGAACTGTTTTTCTTTTTTAGAATAACAGAGGCAACATTGTGCGTTGTGTTCTCAGCTCAGTGGATAAAAAAGAACAGATAAAAAAAACGGCCTCTCAGATCATAAGGTACTAAAGTGTCCCAAGTTTATTTTATTATCACTGTGATGTACTTGGCCTCTATAGCTGCTTGATCACGGCTTTTCTCATCCAGTATCTGAGTAGCATGGTGGCATTTACCAGATTTCAGGCGACGTTCAGTGGCCGTACGCCTGCAGCTGCTTTAGTGGGGTCTTTGTGTGGAGTTAATCAGTCTGAGAAGAAACAGCGAGTGTCCTCAAAACCTCAATCAGTCATTTGTGATGGGGAAAATGTTCAAATCACAATCAAGACCTAAATCTACTGAAGGTGCAGATGTCTACTCTTCAAAAACAGCTTTGTCACAGCTGCGTCCGTGTGGAGTTGTTCTGCGACATTAATACTCTGGGTTTATCCCCCCTTTGTTTGGCTTCAGGAAAATATAGATTCTTACAATCTAAATTATAACATTATAAATACTATTTCTAAATAACTGTCACTGTGCTCACGCTGCCTCACAATAGCTAATGTGTTAGATCCCTGTCCATCTTTGGAATAAGCTTTTTGCTTCCATGCTTCCTTCGTCTCTCTCTGCAGGAACCCTGGTTCGCTGTGTTTACTTCATGTCTTTGCACTCATCTGCGCACATGCCTGTGTGTATTGGGCTTCTCGAACACTGTTGCCTAGGAGACAGCCAGACTCATTTTCACGTGTTTGGGCAGAGCTATGACTCATCTCCCTCCGTATCCCTCTCACTCATTTTTCTCATTCCATGGATGTAAGATATGGATAATTTAGGACTCTACTCAAACGGCCATTTTCTCTTCCTCATCTTTCCCTGCATGACTCCTCTATGTCCGCTTCTGTGTTTTCTCTCCACTCTCTTTCTGTGTGGAGTCACTGACTGTGATGTTTTCTGTGGATGAATTGCCTCGTAATTAAAAGGATAAATAAAACATTTATTAGTTATGCACTCTCATTTTTTATCAGGAAAGTAATTGTGAAAAGAAAGTCATTGATAATTCATTATGGCCAAACGTAATAAGTCCTATTTCCCTGAACTAAATTTGCTATTTGAATCTTAATTCTTGTGGAAAAAGAAAACAGTCTCACGTAGTCGACAATTAAAATGTTTTAGCTTCACCTGAAAGTGAGAATATTTCTAAAATGCGTTTTTTGTTCTTCAGTTTGTTGTCCTCGGCCCCTAGTTTGGAGAAAGTCCAGACACTGCTCAGCATCATCCACTTTCACAAGGTTGGCACATCAGTCATTATCAAACAGTTAGATATGCTTTTAGGTCTAGGCCATTGGACATTACCCCCCCCCCCCCCCACCGCAGTGGTCTTTGTTATGTTGAGCTCACCTTGATCTGTGCAATGCATTGTGTTTCAGGTTGTTGACGTGGACTCCAGATTGACGCCTGCAGACCTACTTGATTGTTTCTCACAACAGGAGTACAGGTAGGACGGACACACACACACACGCACTCGACTCCACTTTAAAATTCAATTGATATAGAGCTCACATTTAAATGACCCGTGTTTCTCACATATCACACTCAGACATTGTCAAGTTGTCTTGACAATGCAGCGTGCCCGGGCTTGTTTCTCCACATGTCACAGCCTCTGGAACACTACACCCTCCTACAGCACGTCCCCTGCAGAGTTCACACATTGTTAGTGGACAAGCCAACACTTCCAATCAATTCAATCACTGATCATTAACAGAATGCCTTGACGGAGTGAGCCACAGGGATTTGAACCTTAATAATGTAACAGGCATAGCACAGTAATCACCATGTTGTTCCCATGCAGTTACCACAAATCTGTCTGTCGCTCTCTTCAGCCATTAAAACGTAATCACACACTTAAACTCGGAGGAGGAAGATTTAGTGCTGTAGTGCTGTAGGATTTAGGAGGTAGAGTGAAGGAGACATGTTTGTGAGGTAAGCAGCTGACTGTATTTGAACACTGGAGATTAAACAGTGCTTCTACGTGGACCCGGATAAACTCTCATAAAGTAAAGAAAGTGCTGATTAGCAATGAGGAGCCAAGATCACAGCCACAGGGAGTTAGTGTCACTTCAGTGGCCTATATATTTTAAATAGTTGTATCATAAACAGCTATTTATCATTATGTGAAATATAGAAGTATCTTTAAAATAAAGCCAGTTCCTTTGTGTCCTCTCTCCTTGATGTTTCGGTTTCAATTTTCAGCGTCAAAATGCCTAAAATGATCTTGAATAATATTGGATTATGCATTTCATTTAATACAAATGATTACAACCTAAAATTAAATTAACATTTTATAAAGCTGCATTAATTTTATTCTTGCTTGTATGTATTGTATGTATCTCCTTGGAACAAAACCAACATGGAACCAATAACCACTAATGCAAACGGTGCAGCCTGGACACGATTGGTCGTTGCTCACCTAGTTTGTGGCGTTGTGACACGATGCCTGTTCATTTGGGACACGTGGGCTAAGGTGGTGTCACATTATTATTGTGTGCACAGTTCAGTTGAATATTCATGTTGGACATAAATACATTTTGCTTCAGCTTTAAGTGTCTTAGAAAGACTTAAATATAACTGAAATCCTGCAGAAGACCTGTTATCTTTGGTCTTAAGATTAAATATGAACACCTGTTATCCGACTCATCCTAGTGCATTTTTGGCAGCTATTTGTCGCCCTATAAATACACATGGTTCAACTTGTGCTTAGGCTACAGCTACGAGTAGAGCTGTGTTTCACTGACACTAACTGACAGCATATGTTGTTTGAATGATAGAATATGTTTTATTTGTGGTACTGAAACTTATGTCAATTATGATTGTTAGTTGAATAATCAACAAATGAATCATTGATGAAAGAAAAAGCATAAAAAAAATGCAGATTCCAGTTTCTCAAATGTAATGTTGTGATGTTTTTTCTTTGATCTGAATCAACATAAACAACATCATTATTACATATCTTTGGGCTTTTGGACTCTTGGTTGAATTTCACTTTGAAATGTTTGTTAGATTGACTGATAAATCGGACATTTCAGTACGGAAATGCCAAACTAGGTTAGAGATGAAGTGGAAACTATGTCACATTACAGGTTATTTACCAGGAAGCACTGACAAGTCAAAGGTGCAGAATAAGGCAAAGGGATCTGTATTGGAAATCTGGATATTGATAACAGTGTAGGTGATATATTTCAAAGAACAATTACATCAATAAAAGGATTAAAATAACCATTAACGATATTTGTCACCATCTAAAACATCTGCTCATATTTCTCTGTGTCTTAAGCTGCAGGAAAAGTGAAATGAAATGTTATATCCATAGTTTGTAACAACACAGGAGCAGTTTACACATTGAGGGACCAAAAGTCAGTCGTTCCTGGTTCATCGTGTTGTGGCTGTGGAGCTACAGTGCAGCCGTATCTATGAGCGCAGGTTGAACCCAGTAATAACCATGGAAACCAGCCGCAGCTATTGAACAGATGATTTTCTTTAGACAGATGATGTTTCCTGGTCGTTGTGTGACGACTGTCAGAAGCTGTTTCTGATGATTCCATAACCTCAGCTTAGGAAATATTGACTTTCTCAATCAGTCGAGATGATTTAAAACCCTTTCAGTCAATTATTGCGTCATTGATCACTTCAGATAAATAACTCTGATGTGTGATTGTTACACAACAGGCAGCGTTATCTCTGTGTATTTCAGAGAAGCACTTCCTTGTCGTGAATAATGTCATGAAGCCAAATGAAACCAAAGGTTGATTTGGTATTAAAGACAACATCTGCTGTGTCACTTCGTGGAAGAGCTTTGCCGGCACTTAGCTCTCACGTCATCCCGGCTTTTGTTACAAGGGGCCGACCGCTGATAGATATAGTTAAGCTGCCCGTGTTGTGATGGTAAATATTTTATTGGTTACATTCACTGTGACGAGATCTGGGCCTTTACTTGGCGAGCGCATTATCCACAGCGTTAAATATTTGATTCTGTGCTCGGTGCGGTGGCATGACGTCATGCATTATATAAAGCCTCGGGGAGGCCGGTCCCTGGATCCGGCTCCGTCACTGACGGGCACAAACAGTACAAACAGGCCTCGGCAACAGAGAAGCTCTCTCAGGAATTTTGGGGGTTTCATTAAAATGTCATTAAAATGATTATAAATACCTACATTTGTTTTATAGGAAGCATTTGTTTTCTTTCAATTTCAGCTGTGACCTTTCTATTGCGTTTGAAATGATTTCGTCCATAGAGAGACGGAGCTTGTTTTTGCGATCACATTTTGATTTAAGAAAAAAAAAGGGTTAGGGTTACAGGTTATCATATCATCACATCCAAAAGGTTTGTTTTTTTGTGAGCAAACCAACACAAAACCCACAAAGCAACTGCATCTGAACATAAGGCCTGTTGGGCCTCAGCAGTATTATTTGCTCTCCTAAATGCTATTCTACTTTTGACTGTGTCTTTTTTTTTTTTTTTTTAAAGCGAGTGGGAGGAAAAAAAGGCACAAAACAACACAATTTAGTTTTCGAGTGTGTCTGTGTTTCTCAGCCTAGTTTGTGCTTTCTGCTTGAATAGATCCAGGTCGACTGGGAGTGTTTCAGCATGAGCATCCATGCATCTCCCTCTACCGGCCCGGGCTTGTGATTTCTGTGCACGTACGATGCTCTAATTGTCTGTGATTCTCCTGGTGTTGATCTGTGTCTGTGCTCAGCTCATAATATGATGATTTGCAGCACCTGCGCGGACGTCTCCCGTCTTTTACCGTCACGTATCTCAGACGAGTTCACATCTCTCTTCACATTGTTCAGTGTATGTTTGAACGGAAGCTCACATCCCGGTTGCATCAGTGTTTAACTCGCATGTTGCTTCTTACGTAAATTCATTGGCTCTTTGACAAACAGCGTTAAACATCAGCTCCTCGTCCTTTCGCAGTCGCCTCTGGCAGTGATGTCTTTTATCTTAATATTTACTCAGTAGTTTAACTCAGTCCGATAGAATGACCTGCTGTTATATACATGAAGGGAACACCACACACTTCCAGCGAGGAAAACCTGGAGCCTTAACATTAATAGATTTTTTTATTCAAGCGCTGAAGAGACCCTGTTTTACGTTTCATAAGACGGATCATTCACTTTTTCACATATTAAATGATAAATGGATTATAGCCACATATAGAAGCTGTTGCTCCATAATATGGCTGCGGTCTAAAAGTGTCTCATCTCTCACTGCAGTGATTCGACGGCACCAGAAGCCCTCGCACGTGCTCCCTTGTTAGTGTTGAGACCTTTCAAGGTCAGCGACTCGCTTTCAAGTGAACGTGGAAAGAAAGACTTCGGTTTAACTTCCTGTGAGATCTCTCTCTGTGCAGAGGGAAAGAGAAACGCTCTTCCTACTTATAGGCAAGATCTGTATTTTTATTTGAAGGGAATTATTAAAAATAAACTTCAAATGCAAGAGAACAACCAGAAATAGATTTAAATATAAATAGAACAAACAAGTTTTGTTTCTCCCTTCACAAACACTGACCCTCCTGCACACCCTGCTACTGTCAACCCTCTTTTCCTCTTCGTACTGATGCAGAGCATGGTGGAGATGAAGAGTTGGTCGCCGTGGTGATCATCCGGGCGTCTGTGTCAGAATCTTGGGTGGGAAAGTGAATCCAACTCTAATCAACAAGAACAACGTGACGAGCGATGTCGGCGTGTCACGTGCTCCTGTGTTCTATGTGCAAATCGTTACTCGTCTTCTGGGGATATCCATTAACTACCTGTCAAGCACATATAGGCTGTTACACAACACACACACACAATCAGCCGCTCTGCCTCTTTGTGTATAGGTTGTTGATCTGGGTCAGTGAGTCTGTGCTGAATTCTTGTGCGTCACCGAGTTTGCGTGATTGCTGTAAGACGTGCTTCTGACTTATAAGACTTAGATTATTGAGGTCCAGAGTTTGAGAGGCGGCCTTTCAAACAGACTATGGCGCAATAGAATAGAAAATCAGATCAGCTATGACGGACCCAACACATCCAGTGCGTAACACAAGCTGCTGTTTGCACAGGTTATGAAAACACACAGCTGCGTACTGGGATGAAGACGGGGGAAAGTGAATGGGTAGAAGAAGTGCGGGTGAAAAACAAGGGGGCGTCGACAGAGAGCGGATTCTGGTCTTTCTCTCCTTCTCTCCTTCTCTCCTCCCTGGAGTTGCATAATGTTCCAATGGAAACAAAGCGGAGAAGGAAACAAAACAAGCAACAAGCTCCCTCAGTGTCTGCGCTGCTAAGCAGCCGTTGCCAAGGCTTCGGCAGCCAAGTGCATGTGTCTGTGCTCCCAGAGAGACGTTCTGTGTCGTGGTGTTTTTCTGGTGAATGCGTGCATGGATACGGAACCAGAAGAAAATGTAATTCAGCTGCAGAGAAGTCCGCGTAAATTGCTGACAGGGGAATGTGGGTCTTCTCGCACAGAAGCTCTTTTGTCCGTCGGAACATTCTGTGCCGAACACGGTCAGCACATAGAAAGTTCCCTCAGGGCGACAGAGATGTCTGCCGGGAGCAGTTCGGCTGCATCCGGATCCTGCGAGTTAAAGTTCTGAAGCTCTCCACCTCATTTGGAAACAATTGTTTTGCTGCCTATGCAAAGGGATTCAGATATTAAACAAATCAAACACTGAGCTAGACATTACTTCATCAATAAAACCCAATCGGCCCCTTAAATTCACACACTCAGAGATATCAGTTCCCCAAATGGGGCTGATTGTTTTCATCAAGACGCTTGAATTCTTGAAAATGCTGGAAATATGAATGAAAAACACAAAGTAGATGAAAGACTTGGGGTCTTTCCTGACCCTTACTGCTTCCACCAAGGTTAGTGGTAATGTGATGAAACCACGTCCCTCACACGACTGATCTCTGTACTGGAGGATTTCTGCCAAACTGTGTTGTAACGTTCAACCCGTCATAGAAGAACAAACACCCAAATAGACTGGAGGGGAACTTGATGAAATGGAACAATTCCTTTTTTGTCATCTACTTAGTGAATATTCTTAAAACTGGATTAACATCCCAGCAGCTGAACTGTAGATGTGATGTAAAACTTTAGCATTTGTTGCCATGAGATGCTGAAGTTTAATAAAATATAAGAGCAAAGTCAGGTCTGGTGGTGATAAAAGAAAATGTTTACAGAGAAGATTGTGTTTGTCGAGCTTGAGAAACCACTAGAGGATGTTGTCTTATGCCGTAAGGAATTGTGTGACTATGCTCAGATACCACAGTATACACAGACCTTTCTCCTCTCGGCCACGCCGGTGGAACCCATTCAGTCCGTCTGGTTTCGTTCTCACTCGTCATGGGAACTGTTGGGTTTCTCTGCTTCCCTCTATACGATCCCTCCTGCTGCCTTCCTGGACACGGAGCTCCTCCAGTTCAATAATTAAGGGTTTCGCTCAAAACCCCAAAAAAAGCCGCTTGGACGAACATCAAAATATCATCAATAACAGGGGGATGTTTCACTACAGTTTAAGTGTCTAGCCGTCTTTAATTTACAGCTGTGTTAAAGAAAGATCCCCTTTGTCCAGATCCAAGCCCAAATTAAAGGGCTTCTTTAAAGGCCCATGACTCATCATTCCACAGAAATTCATTTCCTGCTGACAAACAAATGAACAGGGCTGACAAGCTGATTGATAAAATGTGTTTTTGTTTTGTCTGTTGTGTTGAATCTAACAAATATAATACATAAACCCCCCCCCCGCTGTGTTCTCAGGGAGAAGCTGAGGGTTGGAGGGACGCAGCTACAGGGTCTCCACGAGGCCCTCGACCGTTGTGCCGGGGCCACAGGTCACAACCTCTCCTTCACCACGTCGCCCTGAACAGACTCAAGTCACGACGTCGGCCTTGAATGAACTGATAGAAGGACAAACTGTGAGTTAAAGGGACGTTTGCTTTTATGGTGCCTCCTGGTGTTTTTAAAAAAAAAAAATAATTTATAAACTTGTGTTCTTCCAGAGACAACACTGTTCTCCCCCCTCTGAATGGATGTGAAGGGTAAATCATGTGTTCAATGGCTCTGGTTTGTTTTGTATCCGGCTGCTTTCAATGTTTTCTCAGGTTCATTTAGCTATTTTACATACGTACTAAATGAAGCTACGCTGTACAGTTACATCCTCGTTATGTTTTTTATTTTCAGCTTTCGGTTTCTGTCAATGTTTCCAAGAAGAAGTGTAAATTATTTGAGAACAAAATATATTTTAAGTACGAGTTTTATGTTTACAACAAGAAATAAAAAAAGCTTTGAAGCACTGTCTTGTGAGAACCGTTTTTTTTTAATCATCTAATCTCCAGATGTATTCAGGCCTCAGTGACTAGTTGTGTGTGTGTGTGTGTGTGTGTGTGTGTGTGTGTGTGTGTGTGTGTGTGTGTGTGTGTGTGTGTGTGTGTGTGTGTGTGTGTGTGTGTGTGTGTGTGTGTGGTGACTAAGGGGATTAGAGTGCAGGTGAAGCCAGCAGACAGGTTGAGATTACACCAGCTGCTGCTGCTCTGACACGTTGAGGCTGAAGCGTCAGACGTCACGCAGCAGGAAGTGGAAGGAGGGGGCGGGGGGGGAGCAGCAGGCGGAGGGTGGACGGATAATGAGAAGCGATGATCTGGATTTACTGAACTTCCTGTTTCGTCACTTCACTGCAGACAGTGAGTCAGTGAACTATCGGTTCGAATTGGATAGTGTTGCGTCTCGAGCTTCATGACTTTCTACTGTTCTATAAATATTCTCCTTGAACCATTTGTAAAAGATGAAATGACCAATTGATCCAAAGGGAACCTGCCTCTCATGTGATGCTGTACAATCAAGAGCCTGGTTAATGAGAAACTAAAATCATCCTGGGTTGTTGAGATGGAGGAGGAATCTCCTTTGGTCCCAATATCTTAGTTTAGTTTACACAACATAAATACAAACATTTAATGTTGTGGGTCTGGGGTGTGGTAGAAATCAGTAATGGCTTATTCATATAAGCCAAATCCAACTGATTTACAAAAGATAAAAAAGGTAAAACATATATACTGTACAAAACCAATAGATTGGTGATTGTAAAATGTTAAACTTGTGCACCAGTTTGGAACAAAAGCAGGGTTTCCTGTGTTAGTTGTAAGTTGTGATATATATAAAACCAGAAAGATCCAGAAGGACGTAACTGAAGTCTGTAAAAATAGACCTGTCGTGGTCTAAGTGTTTAGTCCCTTCTTCCTGTAGCTCATGGACCATATGGTGACTTTTCTCCATCAAGGTGTGTCAGCAGAGATTATCAGAGGCCAACTTGTGAATGAGCCCAGGGTAGACTTAAACTCAGCCAGGTGGGGGGGGGGGGGTGGGTGGGGGGGCAGTGAAGTCTGGGGTCATGCACATGCAGCAGCCGGCTCCTCTTTCAACACTTTCACAACCCAGAGCGACTGGCTGTCGTCATCCCTTCCTGCTGAGGGCCGTTAGCCAGCTTAGTATAATCTGCCCTAAAAGACACTTAAGAGGAGCAAAAAAAAAAACCTCCAGGCTTAGAGCGATAGTCCCCGAGGAAAATGGTGGCAATGAAAGCTTAGACTGCAATAATCAGGACACAGTAATTACTTGACTCCAGATGGAGATGTGGTGGCTGGAAATTCATTATTCAAGGATTCAAGGACTGTTTCTAACTTCGCCCACATGCAACTGTTCTGGTAAAGTTTAAACAAAGCGGCCATGTTGCTGCCCAACATCTGAGAAGACAAAGACGCACGTAGAAAGTGGACTGGAGACAGAAATCAGATTTAAATGATTTATTAATTAAGAAATGTTACAAATGTGATAATCTTCTTGCTCATTTTCCTTCCAGAAAAATCTGCCAATGCCTGACACTTTAAAACACAAGAAAGAAAAAAACAAAAAAAAAAAAGGATCTTCAGTAAACTGCATCTCTACGAACATCAGTTAAAAATCACGATAACAAAAGTTTGGTTAGCAGGAGCATGGTTGTGCGTGCACAAAAAAATTCTAACTAAAACTGGCACTGGTTAGATTCGTTGATTTAAGCTGTCTGCTACTACTTTTATTGGTAAATCAGCAGTGTATAAAAAATATAAAAAAGGCCATCGTTTAAGATTCAAAAAGCAACTCAGCTTGTTTGAAATGACACAAAAAGCCATGACGGGTGTTTCTCAACTCTCACTCTCAGTAAGGCTTCAAACCACTGACCTTTAAATATGTGAGCCAAAAGTTACATTTCCACAACAGAAATATTCTTAAATAAACTTTTTAACTTCGCCACCACTCCATACTACGACCAAGTGATCGACAGTAGATCGCTCGTCTGAAAACCCTCCATCCAAGTGACAAGCCTTTCAACTCTAAGAGGAAAAGAAAAGCACTAAATGTGTGTTAAATGTTGGCATGTGACAAATAATGAGTAAGAAAAAAAAATATATATATACAGCACGAAAAGAAAGAAAACATTGTATGCAATATGCAAAGGCGTCATGTTGCTGTGGGCAACAACCCCCCCCCCCCCCCCACCCCCCCTCCCCACCTGCCAAATAGTCTTCACTGAAGACCCCGCACCCCGACGTCCCCCACCCCCACCCCTCCACTCATACACACACACAGAACATCACGAAACACGATTACGTCACTAAGCCTGTTAGTTTGGGAAAAGGTGAAGCACTGTGAAACCCTCCAACCCCCTTCTCTCCCTCCCCCCCGCGTCGCCATCTTCACTCGGAGAGGGGAGTCAGGGCCTTGGCGCAGTCGTTCCACTCGTCCGTCTCCGGGTTGTACACCTCCATCGAGTTGAGGAACTCGTTGCCGTCGAAGCCGCCCACGGCGTAGATGGTTTCGCCGAGCATGGCCACCCCGGCATTGCTGCGCGAGCAGGTCATGCTACCCAACATCCTCCACTCGTTGCGGGAGGGGTCGTAGACCTCCACGCAGCGAAGCGCGTGAGAGCCATCGAAGCCGCCGATGACAAACAGTTTGTCTGGAGAGAGAGAGAAACTTCAGCATCAGAGAAATGACAGTTTATTCTACAAAAGATGTTTATTTTGACCCGTGTTGTGGTTCAATGAAATTCACATCAGGAAGTTGATAGATGCATTTCATTGGTTGTGTCAGTTTTAGCCCACAAAACAAAAGTACTGAGGGCCTGATGCAGAGTACAGCGATTACTTGGATGAAAAACACATTAAAATAACTACTTAGAAGATTCAGACCGACTTTGCCTCAGAAAACTTTATTTTTCAGCCTCTAAAGCAGATAGAAATACGACTTTGGCTTAAACCTTTGGCTTTTAATGTAAATCATTGACGTTTGGAAACTGGATCTGTCTGGAAAACACAAGCAGACGTCAACTCAGGGCAAAAGCAATGATTTACTCTAAAAGTCAAAGGTTTAAACTCAAGTGTTTTTTATATCCTGATTCCGTTTGCATTAGTGGCTGAGAAATAAAAGTTTCAATGAAACTCAGGTTGGGGGATGTTTCAGATTCAGTCGCTGCTCTTACCTTCATGGACGGCAACGGCGGCTCCCCTGCGAGCCACGTTCATGGGGGCTATCAGGGTCCAGGTGTTGTTCACAGGGTTGTAGCGTTCCACAGTGTTCAGGCAGTTCCACGACTCCGCTCCACCAATCACATACATGAAGCCCTCCAACTCACACACTGCTGCCTGGTGCCTCCCTGAAAGCACAGTTTCTTAATGAATACAACGTTCTCCTCAGGCAGCATATACCACAAGACTGAAGAATCTTATTCTCATTCTGAACATAAAGCTCTCTCTGATCCAGAAATTCAGTTTCACAGTCAACACAAGCTCCACTTATATCGTCCATAATGTTTGGTGAGTGTCTGTGGGACCGTGAGGACACGTACTGATGTTGAGGGAGGCACAGTTGGACCAGGTTTTGGTCACAGGATCAAATGCATCACAGTTCTTCAGGCCCTTCTGCCCACAGGGGTCCGACCCTCCCACAACATAGAGTTTGTTGTTCAAGGAGCAGACACCTTTAAAACAGAGGACAGGGATGAGCTAAACTGGTTTATTACTTAAGAGGTAACCTGTTTTTACAGATAATACATGGAACAATCAGGAAGTGATTTGTTGTAGGAGGGACTGACCTGCGTTGCAGCGGTTGGTCCTCAGTTCTGGCACTTGAACCCACTCATCAGCGTGTGGGTCGTACGTCTCCCCACAGCTCAGCTCGTCAGAATGTCCATTGGAACCTCCAATCACATACAGCTGACCCTGTGAGACGAGCAAATCAGTAGGTGATTCTTCAACCTCGCACTCATCAACTCGTTACATTTTTTTGTTGCCGTACATGGACACTCCATAAATCTGAGATAAACTGTGACAGCTGAACTGTACCATGAGTACAGCCATCTGGAATCGAGCCCTCGGAGTCCGCATTGGAGCGATGAAGGTCCAGCAGTCCTCTTTGGGGTTGTAACACTCCACAGTCCTCAGACACTCCTCTCTGTTGTAGCCTCCTGCAAGTTCACCATGATCAGACTTAGCTCATAGTATTTTTTACCTTGCTTTAAAAAAAATTAACATTTCTCCACATATTTAAACAGAATACACGATCGCCTTACTGAAGCTGTTTTTTCCCCCAGCAAATTAACATTCCCACAAAAATCACGACTGGTCAGTTATATGAATATATTAACATTAAGTTCAGTCCTAATCTCAGATTGTTCTGTGTAGCTCTCGCTTATAAAAAAAACAAACTCCTTATAGTTCTAATAGTTAATACTTCTCACATGATACCATCCTGTTTATTTAAAATCCTGTTCAGCACCAACCTGCTGCGATGACTCTTCCATTCAGAGCTGCGGTGCCCAGGCCCGAGCGAGCATAATGCATGGGTGAGAGCGGCTGCTCCTCCAGCTCCTCGGGCTGGGCCTCGAAGCTGAGGCTCTTCATCAGACAGGGGGTGGCAGAGGGGGAGGTCTGAGGGCTGCTGCGGCCGTGCAAGAAGATCACACACAGCACGCTGTCCAGCACAGCCAGACACAGGTAGGTGTTGTCTGGAGGGAACATTTAACATCGTTAAAGTCACTGGAGGGGAAAAGGTTTCGCGATTGATCTTGGAGGAAAACAATTGTTTGAATTAAATTAATTTAGCTTTTCTACAAGAGTAATATGTACATATCAATTCAAGAAAAATGGAAATCAAAATATGAATTTTCCACAGCATTAAAGAAGATGTCATGTCCTTTCAAGTAAAGTTGTTGGGTTTTGAAGTTGAAACTACCAGACTTTTATATTTCACATATCCTGATTGTGCAGCATCTATGAAACTTTATGAAAAAGGTATTCATAAACACTTACTTGTGGTCTTCTCCGAGGCGATGTACTTCCACTCTCTCCTGATCATCGGTTTGGGGGCGTTAGCTGCTTGGTTGGAGGGCGACAGGCTTCCTGAGGAGCTGCAGCTCATCTGTCTCTGGGTGCTCTCTCGTACCGGTTTCTTCTGCAAATGCACAGTGCAGCTACAGAAGCCAAGCTTGCACCACAGGCCCACCCGTGGCTAACACCAACCAATCACACCCAACCTATACTCTGATCCAGCTGATCTGATGTGGACGTGACACAGTGAAGCTACATTAGGTATGTACTGAAAAATCACAAGCCATCTGAACCCATAACCCAACACTTCAAACTACAGCCTCAGTCCATGTTGCAGATCAGATCTAACAGCACACAGTTATCACTGCTTACGCTCCACTGGTTGAAGTTAGCTTAAAAATCGTGTTGTAATTAATGCTCAACATGGCCAGGCAGGCATCATAGCTCATTTCTTGCTAATTTACTGACATTGTGGTAATAAATTAGCCATAGCTATGTCTTGCATTGTTATGCTTGGCTGGGCACAAACTGCACAGTAGAGCTACACACTGCCAAGTTAAAATGTGACAGAGGCATCATCACAGTGAAGCCAGGCACAAGTTGCTGTTGAGTACCTGCACAAACTGAAGTTGGTCCTCCTCGCTACCAAACACCTCACTGTGCCCCTCAATCACCAGCCCTCCATCCACCAGCTTATGGTCAGGTGAGTAGTACAGCGTTTGCACCTGCAACACAGACAGGAACAACACACCTATGTGGCTGTCTCCATGGCAACACACTGAGAACCCCAGTAGAGAAGGGGAGGAGGGGGAGGAGGAGGAGGAGGAAGGGTGGGTGGGCAGTGCTGTGAAGAGGAGGAGGAGGAGGAGGGGGAAGGGACGATGGCCTGGATCTTCAGTCTCTTGAATGCAAAGCGTCCCTTAAAAAAAAAAGACACACACGCCCCTGGTGCCACTGCATAGAGTGGGTTTAGTGTTTGAGCTCAAGAAGGCATCAGATTGTGGCTTTCCTTTCATTTGCATCTAAAAAAGAGGGAGGGATCTGGTGAAGAAAGGCTGCATCTGGAAAAATCTTCTGTGAAGAATGAAGAGGAGGAGGGGCTGCACGTGGCCCTCTTTCCACCTCTGCTGCTTGGAAACCGGTCCTCTAGCTGAAGTAGCTGGTCACTGTGATGGCTACCACAATGGGCAGTCAAATCCAGATGACTTTAGAGTCATGTATAAACGATCAAGCTCATGTTTGACCTTTATCCCGTTAAATTCCACAAGAAGTAAAAGCATAATAACACATGTTCTGCCGACCAAATAAAACTGGTTGAAGTGGATCGTCTTAGGGGCACATGTTGAAAAAAGAAAAAAGCTAAAGTTGTATAGAGACGTGAGAAGTTTAATGACGTATAATAGTTCTATGTGCAATGCGGTTTTCTCCATAATGCGCAATTTGAGTGAACTTACAATTTGGAGGATTTGCCTTAGCAAGTACTGTAATGTGCAGCTAAAAGATATTCAGTTGGATGAATTTGTTGCAATGTTTTCTTTTAAATGCAGAAATGGGTTGCATCTTTAAGTGTGACATGGACAGATGGGAGCACAGTGCTGGCTGCAAAGAGAGGCTGCTGAGAGGCAGTAGTGCTCCTCCCCTCCCTCTCTTTTCTCTGACTCATTACCCTGGTGGCTCAGTCCTGGCTCCTCAGTCTGGTCCCCTGCTGCTGCTAATAAACCTACAGGAGAGATAAATCAATGGGGAGGAATGCCTGTTAGTGCTGGAGCAACAAACACGCACCTGTTCAGATAGTAAAGTGGCAGTGAGACAGCAGAATCAAGGGTCAGACCTTAGAGAACCTGTGTTTTTGCAGTTCAGAAGAGAAGCGCACTGTACCACTCCGCTGGGCTTGTATGTAAAAACAACCACATACCCAAAAGAGAACAGTGGAAACAAAAAACAAGAGCAGACAGCAGCTCTTTTTCGGCTCACCTCTAATTTGTAGTATGGGTCAGGGGTACAGAGTTTCTTACTGCAAAAACCTCAACAAATCAGAGGGAAAAAAGAACAATCCTGACATAGCAGCATGACAACAGCATGCCAGTTCTACTTCAGCCCCCTTAATGACTTCTTAGTCTCAAAAAACAGAGGAGTCAGAGAGAGGGGAGGGGGCAGGTTAGGAATGAAGATCGTTCTGAGAGTTTAGCTGCGTAGCCTGCTACTGACCTCCTCCATCAATCGTTCCAGTTGGTCTCCATTCTCCCATAGGCTCCGCTGCACCCAGTTCAGCACCTTCGCGTAGAGCTTGCCATTGCTGGGCAGGGTCAGGTTGTCTTCTAGCATTACTTCTAACTATAAACACACAGGGGATGAAACGAGAGTTAGATTCATTCACTGCAGGAACAAACTAGATGCATAAATGAGGAACTCAATACCATGGCCTTCTCTGCTCACAGAAAAACTTGATCTTACAAGTTGATTATCCATTTACCTGAGCCTTAGAAATATTTACTTTAATTTTACAACAATCGGTTGGTATCATATTATGTCGTTGTCATTCAAGCCAGTCAGCTCCTGCTACAAAATGAAAGGAATACATTAATGGACTTAATGTGGGTGACCTGTACAGCCCTGAACCAGAGACTTGACTTTTAACTCTGCCTGTCACGTTCAACAAAAAACTACAGTGTAACCCTCCAACTCTTGGCCTTACTATTGCATGTGTGTAAGCAGCCTAGCCTTAATACAGTCTCAGCTGGTTTAAGCAGTGGGGAAATCTAAAAGAACCACACCTCATACTGTAAGTATTGTTAATCTCATTGTCAAAGTCAGAAAGGTTAAAAATACAAAACTTAATCCAGTATTTGTTATTCAACCCAAGACCTCCAATGCTGGATAAAGGGGGACTAGAACAGACGACTGCCAGCAGCAAACGGCTACATAGCTTCAGGACATCTACACTGACGGTTTAAACATTTCTGTACTTAAGTAAGTATTTAACAATCATTGCACGAGTAAAAATTTAAGCTTGTACCTTGAGGCGGGGAAGTTTGAGGAAGTCCTCTTGTTCAGACACTTCCAGCAGATGGTCTTGGATGAAAGCGTCCACCTTGGCCAAAACTCTACCATCTTTCATAGAGCTGGCAAAGTTCCGAAAGGAAATGGCATTCTGGGAATCCATCTTAGACAACAGGTAGTCCCCACAAATCTGAGGAGTGAGTGGGACAAATTGGATTAAATTAAATTAAAATTTCCTTTCTACATTTTGAAGGATCAAGTTCAAACTTGAGTCCTGGGTTCGCCAAGAGGCAAACGAATACCTCCATACCTGTTTGACTCGCTCCATCTTGAACCTTTTGGCTGCAGAATAAACTTCCTTGACCAGCTCTTTGTCCGCCTTAAGTCTGTTTTTCACAGAGAAAACAAAGAGACAAGAAGACGACATTGTTAATCATTTTCAAATGGTTTGCAGTGATAGGTTCAGAGGTCAAAAGGTCAAAGGAGCTACTAACTGGGCAGTATAGGCATAGTTGAGCAAGATCTCCACAGCCTCTGGGTCCAAGTCCTCAAAAGTGACATGTGATACTCCATGAGATTCAATGTCACTATTAAAGATCTCAAACAGGTAGGGACTGCAGCAAGCCAGAACAGCACGGTGAGCCATCAGCTCATGACCACACACCTGCACAAAAGAGAAGAGAAACATTTAAAAAAGAAATACAGGAGAGTATATGTCTGCTAAAAGGTAGACAACTAATGGTTAACATATTATTATTAGTGTTTAGGGTCAAAAGCAACCAAAGAAATATAATATTGATGTGGAGAATGTCTGTAGTAAAAAAAATAAAAAAGATCAACAGTTAAACATCTTAATATTTAAAAACTACGAGGCAATAGATACCCTAAGGCTAGGGCCAGTTAGAATAACAAATAACTTCTGTTTGGCTGCAAGTCTTTCAAAGAGGTCTGTAGTCTACAATTAGTGGAAACAGGTTCTCACCCGTAAGTTTTAAAAGCAATGGAAACAAAAAGGGGAAAATTATTGTTTCTACATTCTTTTTTAGAGCATATACATTTGGCATGACTCATCTGGAACTTGAACAATGTAAAAAATATTCATCATTCAAGGAGTTACGCTGGATATTTCTTTAACTAAAAAAAGAAAATAAATGCACATTCAGATTGACATCTCAGGAATTTCCTACTAAATAAAACAAATCTGTAATTGTTTCCTCTGCTGTACCCACTTGCTACTCAAGTCTTTATGCTTCACAGAAAGTGAAAAAGTGCAATGACCCACATGTGAGTGCATGCCGGTCTATGCCCATGTGTGTTTGCATTAAACTGTACCTGAAGTCTGACATCACAGAACTGACCACTCTTTCTCAGAGCGTTCATTTTGGCCACGGTGGAATCCAGGAAACTCTCGTCCTCAAAGATCAAATAACCGTTTGGAATCATCTTGGTGAATTTTGATTGTGTACCTGAAGAGGAAAGGTTAAAGATAAATAAATGTATGTTTTTAGACATAAAGAAAAAATACCCAGCATGCTTTTCTTCTCCGCTCTTTCCTGCATGCTGTCAGCTGTGCAACACTGTTAATAGCTGGCTTTATTAATTGATGACCAGTGAGAGGATTAGGATTAGGTCCCTGTAATGTTCATTGTGTACTATAATCTGTCATATGCATTAGTCATGGCCTTACCTAATAGAGAATAATGCAAATCCAGGGAAGCACTACTGCGGAGAGTAGAACAGGAACCAAAGGTAGGCAA
Organism: Verasper variegatus; assembly: GCA_026259375.1. Classification (NCBI taxonomy): domain Eukaryota; kingdom Metazoa; phylum Chordata; class Actinopteri; order Pleuronectiformes; family Pleuronectidae; genus Verasper; species Verasper variegatus. Next base: position 19,582,579 of record CM048046.1, on the reverse strand, counting down.
AGCAGACTGAGAGTGGAACCAAGTCTTCTTCACCCGCAGAGAGGGATTGGAATAGAAGAAATGCCAGTTGACTACACTGGTGTGATCAGCAGGGAGAGGGGGAGCAGCCGCACGGACAAACTATCAGGCTTGAAGCGACTGTAATCAAGTCCTCGGTATCCCGTTGGCTATAGAGTTGTACTTATTCTGTGTTGGTCATACATTATAACCTAGGGAGAAGAAAAAAAGGAGAAAAGGGACATGAGTATTCTTAATTCTTCTTAGATGGAAAAAGGACAAACAAGCTTATTTTCAAATCAATGCAGCCTTTTCTGGGCACTCGAGTAATGCTCCCATGAGTCAGTTCATTCACGGCAGAAGAGAACACAGCCCGTCCTTCTCTTTTACTCATCCAGGGTCTTTCTCACAAGCCAAACACTTCCCAAACATGTAGTAGACCTCACAATGTTTCCATATTCCTCACATGCATTCAAAATTCAACAGTAGATGATCCGGTCCAGGAAGAAAACTGAAATCCAGCATTCATTCCCATAAAAGCCAGTTTTGATAGCTAAGCCCATGCCTCGTTACTACTCCCTTGTAACACTATCCATTTGGTGATTTAAATTTCCACACCTGCTGCTTCGTCCCACCCGGCCAAGCAAGACGGTTAAATCTGTCTCATGCCTTCAGCTTCGTCTCTCCTGTCTGTAGTGAGGCCACTCAAACCCTATCTTATATGACAACCCCCCTGTTGGCTGGCTCCTCCCTATAGGACTATAAACACTAACCTAAAAGGAAAATGCAGGAGGGAGCCACTTGTGACAGCCATTTGGTTAGAGTGATGGTCTTATGCAACTGCATCACTGCACTATGAATTCTGGTTGGCCAACCAAGGTACTCCATTTTTCATGGAACCCTGTCTCACAGGCCCCACCCATGGTTACACATCACATCCAATAGAGATCATCTCGTAACTTTCCATCTCAGGACATTTTATACTCCAGATCAAGTATAAATATCACGAGCTATGATGCTGATGTACCAATGCAAGCTTCTCACGTGAGGTAATTCCAGGCATAACCATGCCATAATTATTTCATCTGTGATCTGAAGCTTAGTAAATATTGAAATGCTATGCCGACAGATTTATTACCATCTCAGATGGGGAGAGGGGACAAGACGGACCACGGCAGTTGCCCCACAGTCTGAAACTGTATCCACTGAACATGTGATGAGGCTTTGCTGGCTACAACTTGTATGCGCTTCCAACTACATTTTAAAAAGCTTTGTACAACTCCACTGTGCATGTGTAATGTACTTGTCATTTTAGCTTCTGTCAGATTTCACATACCAACATCTGAATCACTGTGCAAGAATTTCCACAAAGAACATACCAGTTTCTTTGCAGAGTTTATAACGTTAGTACTTGGCAACAATGACAGCTGAAAGTCTTGTACTCAAAAGGCAGCATTTGAGAGAATATAAAAAAAAGACTTGAATTATTCAACTGATACCATCTAGTGAGAACTTTATCTATAACAGATTCATGTCCAGGTGCAGTGTTGTTATCAGTGCTAACCAGTACAGACATTGTAAGAGACCGACTGACATTGAAACAGACAAACAAGTGTTCACTGAATAATATTTCTCTGAACTTTTGTTTTCAGGTAACAAATAATTTCAAAGCTTCAACCATACTTGAAATCAGGAAAAGGAATTTCTTGCAACCCTGAGCAACGCCTTTCCAGATAATAAGCCTTAGAACAACAGCAGCATACTTTGACAAGGCGCCAAGCAACTAGTTGAGCCAGGAAATCACAATGCCAATTTGTCACCAAATCGTGCAAAGTGATCATTTGTGTGCAAATCATCTGAAACCAACACCTCTCTGATATTTAAAAATCCCCCCCCCATAAAAGCACAAGTACAAGGCACCAAGCGAGTTTAATAATCACAAGTCAAGAAACAGATTATGTTGAGATTGGCCTGTTTAGCCTCAGACTCATTTGCCCCCCCTTTTGACTATTACACAGCACTATGCAAAACAGAAAGTAAAAAAGGACAGAATATACAAGGAGAGGACGATGGGAAAATCAGTCTGAAGGAGAGGGAATAAAACAAGCTATGGAAAAATGTATTGCCTTACCCTGAAAAGACATCCCTGCACTACTTGACTGCAGTCAACGTAGCAGTACAGACAGGTATTGAGTTTCATATCCAAAGAAAAGAGTAATGTGTGGTATGACAGTTAAAGGTTGAGTAAGGATTTGTAATCCAGAATACCAATCCCATACCATGAGAGACTGACAGGTCTTTTAAAACTTTGACATTCTACTGCATGACTGCCCACAGAGATGAAGAAACCACACGGAGATGAAAGACATGAAGATGGATCCAGAGGTTACCACTGTTATATTTGACTTTCCAGTTCAATTAAATTACTTGTCTGTGTTAGTTATAGTAGCAGGAGAGTTTTGAGTATCCGGTAAACAGCCACATCCTCTCAACTGCATGTTTGCTTTCAGAGGCAACTGTAGCAACGGTTTGCCATCTCATTCTCCGTTGTCTGTGTCAGCGATGTTTAAGCACAACGTGTGGTTTTAAATGTTTTTAGTTTTTTCTTCAGCTACGAGATAGAGCACCCACTTCCACATCCTGCCATCGAAATCTACAATTCCCCCCGTCTGTGTATGGATGGAGGGAACACTGACCCACTTTTGAGTGGTTATGCAACATCTGGCAGAAAACTCCATGTGAAGACTGAAATGTTCACCTCCTCCACATGGTTGGGTCCGCCACACTTGCCCGTTGCCTGGTTCCCCTCTCGTCTCTCCACCTAACACTTAAACAAACACACCGCTAGGCAGACCACACCCTCAGTTCACTAAATAATTCTTAATACAGAGCTGCTGCCTAATCACATTGCAGTGATTAAATAATCACCCTCTGATAAGACAATCTCACGCCATCACCATTATGACTGTGTGGATCAGCATACAGTCAATTCAATATTAACTCTAAAGACATGGAAAATGCCATGTTAAGCATGTTTTGAAATGTGTCCTTCAAGGGTTAACTGGTCGCCTTTTTGGTCGTTGACATTAGCAATCACATGTAGATAGAGAAATAAGGCTAAGCAGATTTTGTGATCCAGAAACGTGTGCATATGGGCATGTGCTTGAAAACCAGGGAACAGAAGGAGACGGAACAAAGGCGAGAGAAAAGGGGTCGGATTGTTCACAACTTTGTCACAGAGGGTGGCTCTGAATGTATTTTCCCTCTCCATTTTTCCATCTGATTAGTCACACACAAAAGTGCAGGTCTGACACTGAGCAGGCCTATGCTCGTTGGTCAACCCTCCAGTGGAGAGGAGAGGAACTGCTGGATATTTCACCCAGATTCACTGTGTGGAAATTTACCACTCACGTTTAACAGATATTAAAACAGGGCTGAGGAAATAATAGATGAAGGAGGCAGTACACAGTAAGGGTTGTGCATTTATACACATATAATACACTCACACTATCATCAGAACGGTTATTATCTAATATAGTATAACAGCAGATAATTCAAGGTGTAAATAACCTGTTCAATCTATACATTTGCTTCTATTCTTAAATAAGCGTATATTTTATGCGTGTAAAGGTGGGAAATCCCCACGTGGCTGTCCTGCTCAGAACCGGATCAACAGCACTCTGAGAAACCTGACACGTTAACAACCGGGGAGACGGTTTCCCTTTTACTAGACAATCGATACAACCGCAATCAATCGACTGGCGTCAATGTTGTACCAGGACCGGTCCCAGCCCATATAGCGTGGCACCGAATGCAGGGTGAATAAAAGGACAGGATGTACCCACGCTACGTCGCCCACCCTGCCATCCCCCCGAGTGGGCAAGTCCCACAGCCGGACACCCTGGATGTCGTGTCTGCTATTCGCTGCAGAGCGATGTCATTCATCCGCCTGCCTCCTCCCCGGGTGCCCGCGGTAATGTACCGGGGCCATGATGTGTGGCGCTCGGCCAGAAGTCATAAAGGCTCGTCTGTACATACAATCCCGCCATCGGAAAGTGGGTCAGGAAGCCAGCGCCCAGGGAACCCGGTCATCTCGCAGACAATACCCGCATTTCAGCTGCACAAACGAGGCGGACATTTGGTCTGGAGCCGAGCATTAGCCAGGAAGAAGGGGTAAGGATGGAGGGAAGCAAGTGCGTGTTAGCGCCGCCAGCGAGGCAGGCAACCTGCTGCCTGTAGCCGGGGATGACAGGACCGTCACACCGGCTTACGTTAATTACTCCTGCCGGGGGAAATGAGGCGTTTTGCGTGTGTCCCTCGTGTGTCCCTCCTCGAGGGGGGGACAGCTCCGGTTCGAGCCGGGCAGTGGGAGCTGGATGTCCGCGACGTGGCCGAACACACGCAGGGAAGCAGCGGTTTGCGTGACACATTCTCCGCGGGCATTAAAAATTGACGTTTTCAGCGGGTTTCCACCCAGTCTGAGCTAACACCCCCCCCCCGTTAGCCACCGTTCATTCTACCCACACATTCAACACCCAGCGAGGGGACAAGCACCGCGCAGACACCCGCAGTGAACCGGCGACATATTTAACGGTCCCCTCGCATGTTAGCGAGCGGGCTACGTGACAAAGACACGGTATAAAAAAAAGATTAAAAAGACAGGGAAACCGTCTTACCTGAGGCGTTTGACAACAAACGATATTAGACATATTTAATGAGAATTCAGAGTTGGTTGGTTCGGGGGTAGAAACGCTCGGCTCTCTGCGGGGTTGGCAGCTCGTGTGTCCGGTTCCTCTCTCGGCTCTGAACGGGAAGCGCGTCCTCTCTCCTGCCGACTCGGGCTCGTTCTGGCGGAAATGGCCGGTGACGGTGGATGCGCGCTCCCGAGAGAAGGGAAGAAGCAGCGTGAAGGCCACGCCGGCCCGTGACGTCAGCGGCGCAGGGCTGATGAAATCCAGGATGAAGATCACTGATCCACTTTATCGATATCTGATCGATATCAGATGGAAAACACGTGAGGACACGTGCAGCATGTGTTTTTCACATGGATTATTATTATTATATCTATTATTATAAATCATTATTCTCATGGGTAGATAATTCAACCCCATGGGTGCACACTGTGAGATAATAAACCTTAAAACCCATCAAATTATTATTTTTGTTCCTATTCCTATTTTACTGTTTAGTTATGCTTCTTAAGTTCTTGCTAATTTGTAATTTTTTTCAATTAATTGATGTCCATCCAAATTATATTGCTACATGTATTTTCATATAATGGCCATTTTCTGTATCTTGAAAATGTTTAACTACTATAGTACTGCATTTATGTTCTTAATAAATGTTTGAATAAAAATAATATTTGTAGATAATAGGGGGTATAGATAGATAGATAGATAGGTGTACTTTATTGATCCCAAATTGGGGAATTATTGTGTTACAGCAGCTGGTCAAGGGCATTGCACATAGAGCAAAGTAGTGATAAAACAGATATTCTTAAGCTAAGAGAATTCATCTTAGCTGAATGAAAATTCCCTCATGTGTTCTTCCTCTGTGGGTGCACCAAGGGTGAATTTTATTCATACACCCAAAACACTGTAACTTTAAGGATTCACAATGAGCTGAAGTAGAGAGGGGAGGAAAATATGTAGAAGACATAAAAGAAAAGGAAATAAACAAGGAACCAGGGTGCAAAGAGATAGCCTAAATGATATCAGCAATATTTCATTAGCCAGAGCTGAGTGCATAAAATTTGTACTAAAGTAGGACTTTTGACGAAATGCACAAAGTAATGATTGATAACTGAGTGATGTCAAAGAGCAGGCAGGCTGTGACTGGGTCCTCAGCAAGGACACCTGCAGCTCCTGGGTCTAGCCTGAGGATCCACCATTGGCTGTCATTTACCTGTCATGATTCCATGCAATTCTCTCTTTAACCAAACAGCATTCAGCCATGCGCTGTCATAATCTTTGCTACATGAGTCACGAGAGCAGCATGCCAGGACGAGCTGCACTGCGTGAGTCGCTTGATGTCGATCAGGGGAGAACATCCGGCCTAAAGCCTCTTCACTCCTGCACAGACATCATCAGGGAGGAAGAAGAACCCGGTCACCTGCCCGGACTGAGAAGAGCTTAACACTACGTCAGTAATTAGATTAGAGGATGAGAATCACTTCAATACCAATGTGTCAGCCAGCCTTTGTATGTGCACGGTGTGTGTGTGTGTGTGTGTGAGTATATTTTTCTGCATGTGCCATTGTTTGCGAAAACCTGGCACCAGATGTAACCCTGACAGCGGCACATGATCATTTAGCCCCGGCTTTAAAAGCACGCTGACCATTGTGCTGGAAAACCTTAGTAATCACAACCAAAGCCATGGGCCCAGTCAACACAGATTAGGTTTATCAACACAAAGTAATGTCTTCATAACAGCCTCTTGTGCTGGTACTATTGTCACGACACGCTGCGCTTCCATCCATGCGAAGGATGACATTCCTGACAAGGTGAAAGAAGTTACTGCTGGCTCACGCTCAAGGAAATGAGAGGCTGGTTTCCAAGAATGGCCACCTGCATCATATTTCACCTCTGTTGACTTTTTGTAGCCGTCTTCATGTGTGCCTGGACTGTCTAAGAAGCACCCCCATGCACACAGGCCAGGAAACTTACCAGCCCTAAGGTCACATCACCGGAGATGTAGATATAGATGGACGAATCCCTGTTTGATGCCATGCGACTGTCAAACGAAAATTAAAAAGTCAAAAGCTGTGGATGGCAAAACACCCGAAGCTCTAATTCATGATTTACAGAGCGCAACCCTTTAATCAGCAGAGCTTTCCTCGTCTCAAGGATTCTGTCAGTGCTCATTGGGAGTTTTGTCTCTGGGCTGTTTGACCTCAGCTTTCTCCCGTCTGCCTTGCGAAGGTGAATGACGATTCCCTGGCAAGTCGTCAGTCCATCTCCTCAGCGTCTGGAGCCTCAGACGTGGTGATTACTGCTGATGGAGTGCAGCCAGCCAATCTGGCCTGACTTACTCCTTTCTTATGGACGTGGTTTCAGGTATTGGATCTGGACCAAAAAAGCTTTTTATCATAATATTTTGATTTCACGTGATTCACAAATAAAAATGTGTGATTCCCCACATGTTTCCGTCTGTTCTGTGCTTTAATCTGTTGGCTGTGTTTCAGTATGTTTCTGTATGTTGCCTGTCCCAGCTCCATCTTGAGTGTGACTCCCTGAAAGAAGAGAGATTGTGTCTCAACAAGACTTTACTGGTTAAATGAATGATTAAAAGAAAGTGGGAAAGAAACAGACCTGAAGAAATAGTCAAATTAAGAATTGGTGTCTATTGGTAGCAATATACCTCTAGTACAATTAACTCTACAGATATATATAGAAAGTGGGCACAATAGCCATGTGAAATACTGCATTACACCACAATATTAGGAACTGCAATATATTCTGCTTATTTGCCTTTAATTTAAGATATGAACACCTTGAAATATATGAAATATGCAATCTAAAAATTCCACAACCACAAAAATAGCAATAGATACAACTGTTACAAGTATGATGTGGGATTAATAAACTCCACTTCACAACAAGATATCATTTGTAGAGTAGCTTTATTGTGTCCGTTCATGGAGGTACTGTATCTGCAACACAAAAAGGTAAAAGCTTCCAGATGGATTGCAGAAATGGTGAGTCAGGTCATTTTTAGGTTTGACAGCAGAGTAAATGTTTGAAATACATTAAGCTGCAGCATCATCTTACTGTATTTAACTAGTAATCTTAGTCATGACATAAGAAGTGAGACCAAAACCATGAGGCTTTTCACATATAAACCCCTGTTCTACAAGGCACTCGTGCAACTGCTGCATCTGTGCTGCCAAGGTCACAGAAAAAGTGAGGCCGAACAAATGCACAATCCTTTACATCATGTTTTATGAGCAGCATTTCAACAGTAAAATATAAAATGTACTGTATATATATATATATATATATGTTATAAAAGGTGATCAACATCATGTATGAAACATCTGGTCCTTGCTGGCTGACGGATATATATAACTTTGATGTGTTATTATTAAATATAATAATACCAAATATATATAAAATCATCTCCAATAAAAAAAAACTGTGTGTGGGTGTGTGTGTGTGTTGCCTTCAACTTATTCCACCACACAGGACACAGCCTTCTTTTGCTGAGTCATGTTCTGGACTCTGGCGCCCCCTTCATTCTTTTATTCTGCAGAGATTTGTTCAGTGAGGCTGCATGAACATGTTCTGACAGGGACACTGTAAATATATATCTGGGCCCAGCGATAGCACGTGGCTGGAACTGCTGTGTCGATGGAGACAAGCTGGAGGTTTAAGTCCTTCAGTTAAAAGTTGTAAACGACACTGCAGCGATTAGAAACTTTGAAAATTCACCACATGATAATTTAGGGGTTGACTGAAACAGATATTTCACGATTTCTTATTTAATGTACATATGACATCATAGAGTTTTGTCTTCTGTATTAATTAAACAAAATAGAAATCACTTATTTCAGTATATCCCCTTAATTTACTAATATCTCTACTTTACTCTCATTCTTTGATTAGTGTATTGAAAGCAGCATAGAGGATCAACACCGTGTTTGCTTTTGAGTCTTTAGTGGAAAAACACAAAGTTTAGTTGCTGTCACTGCTTCCCTGTCCCTCACACTGAAAAATGTGCACGGGGCCACGTGCAGTTACATAGTCTCCTGATAAGGTTCTGATAAACTGTGAAACTCCTGAACGCAGCTTTCTGACCTCCCCCCTGGGCTTAGTTAGATATTCACTACTTTGGACATTTAGTAACGAAATGTTGAGCTCAACTGCAAGTTTGTGGGACGTCATTTGAGTTCATTAAATATTGTTGATATTCATTTCTCACAGTAATTCTTCCTAATTCTTCCTTATACAAGCAAAATAACTGACCAACCAACAAATGGATAGTGTATCAGACACAATTCATACCAAATTCATTTGGGTTTTGTCAGGCTGAGACTGGAGCTCTGGTATGAAATGGTACGTGCTCAAATTAACAGCTCAATTTAAAAAAACAGACTTCATGTGCCTTTCTTTTTACATTGTACATGTTTCATGTCAGTTGCAGTCACTGTAAGATGGCAACATTATTCCGAATGCTTTGACAAAGGTGCATAAAACATAAATATTTGCAACGTAGGGCTTTGCAACGAGACTGCTGCTGCACAAACAGGCGACAATGTTACAGATGATGTGTTAACAACTCTCTAACAACTTCTAGTGTAACTGATAATTGTGACAAAAGCAAATCTACACTGTATCACACACACCTCTCTCTCTCTCTAGTTTCTTTATTTTCCCACAGAGCAGGGCCAGGCTCTCCTCCAGGCACCACGGGGGGGGGGGGAGCAGTCACAAGAGAGTCACAGGAGTCTGGCTCTTCGCCCCGGGTGTGCACACAAAACACTTCTCATACTTCACAGTGGTACCAGCGAGCACTTTCAAACCATCCACCCTCCTGTGATCTCTTCTGCACACTTTAAGAAGGGGATCAGTTGGGTGAAAATAGAACACTCATGCACGCACACACACACACACACACACACACACACACACACACACACACACACACACACACACACGCTCATCTCAGTTTTGCTGGAATAAGGCTTGATGACGTCCATCTGTTGTTAGATTCACTGGTAAACTCCAGTTTCCAGAGTCCTACACGTCTCAGAATATTAAAAATGTAAAACTTTTTAAAACTGCATCTATGTAGCACTTCTCTAGTTTTAACAACCTCTCCAAGTGCTGTCCACCAAAGGTCAGATTCACACATTCATGCAGTGCTTCTATATATAGCACTTCTCCATCTGCCATCCATTCACACACTGCCACATGGGCAATTTGGGGTTAGGTGTCTTGCCCAAGGAAGCTTCAACATGAGGATCGAACCACCAACCTTCCCTCATATTGAATGAACCACTCTACCACTGTCACTAATTGCTTGCGCAGTGTTTTTGGAGTCAAAGAAATTAGCCAAGAGGCCGCGAGTCACACATCATAAGACAGTCACATTCACAGTCACATGTGACTGTGGTATTTTGGTCTTTAAAATGAACTAAGTGAAGAGGTCACGCTCCTCGAACCCCGGTTGCATCATGTATTGACCTCTGACCTCTGCATTCAAACAGCGATTTAACAGTATTACCACATCTTTATAAACATAAATCACAATGACAATAAATACATTTATCACAGTATCCTATTTTATTATTATTATTATCATCATTATTATTTATAAAAAATGGCTCAGTGTTTTTATCTTATTTCTAATTTTAACAATGCACTAAATGCACATTGGTGTCCACAGCAAGACAGAACAGCATTAAATTAAATTCACATGTCCTCACATGCTTCTTCTCTTGTCCAGGTTTGGTTTGGACATGAGTCAATCAACAAAGTCCAGTGATAGAGAGGATCAATGTCTCCACTTCAATCCCTAATGCCTTTAAAGAATATCATATCAACATGTAATGATTGATCAATCTAACCGTTGAGGCAAATATTGAGTGTGTGTGTGTGTGTGTGTGTGTGTGTGTGTGTGTGTGTGTGTGTGACTGTGTGTGTTTTGTGTGACTGTGTGTGTATCCAAATGATTGGATGTTACGTAAACGATTAAGACAACACATGATGGCTGACACAGTTCGTGCCGGTGACCTTAGATGACCTTAGATGGTTGCAGTTTTTACATGTGACAGTGTGTGTGGTCTCAGATGATTCCAGTCACCGGCCGATCCAATCGGTTTCTCTTTCTCTCGTCCCCCTCTGTTTTCCGCCTGTGATTCGTCCCCTTTCTCCTCCTGTGACTGTGTCTGGTGCCTTTGATGGTTTGTTAGATGCTCTTTTCTTTGAAACACACAAATAACACCAGTCATCCTTTTTTTTGTACTCTTTGTGTTACTAGCCAGTGTTTTTAATGTGATGCCGTCTCTCTCACTGAGCTCTCTTCACTTCCTCCCCAGGATTATCTCAGCTGAACTCATAAAACCTCACACACATGACACCCGGCCACAAGCAAGTGCTGTTTTCAAATTTCAACATCAATAGTGAAAGTGGAACCAATGCAAACCCAGTACCCCCAAGCACATGTTTATGACAATAAATGAATCTATGTATAAATCATTTATATTAAAGTGAGGAGCAGAGAGAGGACATAAACAAAATCGAGAACAGACGACCACTCCGCACTTCTTAAGATGGAAACTATAACCCAAAGGTTCTCATGATCTCACACACACTTGATTAAAGATATTAATCAATGTATTCCTATTCTCTAAAATCCTCACTGAGCTGCAAAACAGTTATCTACTCAGGTTCGACTTAACTTAACTGTCCAATGTTCATTTTGGGCCTGTGCTATTTATACCCATACCTATGTATACCACATGCCAACTCCATACAGAAAGAACTCAGACCCCAATCGGATTTGAACCCGGGAACCTTCTTGCTGTGAGGTGCTAACCATCATACCACCATGCTTATCTTATCTTATCTTAGTGCTTTTTTTGTTGGTTTTTAATAGAAAATAAAAGCTCTAAGTAATATGCTGATTTGTACATCCACACACGTGCTGCTCACTACACCCTCTGCTGCCAAAATCCTTTTGTCTTCCATAATGAGAATTTAATATCTCACAGCTTTGCTCTTAACACGCTTTACCCATGGTGACAGTAGGATGCTGAGAAAAGCTGCGGCTAACACCCAATTAGCTGTGTACCAATCGCCAGCTCATCACACTGTGCTTCCCATAATGAGCTAGTTAGCAGCATGGCCACTTTGAGGAGCAGCACAATGATACACGTGTGTGTTGTGCACTGCTGGAAATAACACCAGTAGACTGTTACATCACATCTTCTCATTGTAGCCCTCACAGTCTTTACAAATCTTGTACAGACCATTTACTTTGACACTTCCTGCACTAAAACAACGATTCGATGATGATAATTATGATGATAGCGTAAATAAGCAGCGAAAGAATTTGGACTGACACCATTAAACACAATTAATCATTAGTCTGTTCAAGGGCAATTTTCCACGGGGTTTCGGTAAGAAGCTATTTCAGAGTTCCAACAACTGGGGCTTACAGCAGAGTTGCAAAAAGCTGTCTCCATGTCTGAGGGGGTAAACAGGTGGACATTAAATGTGACCCAGTTAATGTCACAGGTCAAAACAGGTCAATAAGTTGGGACATGCACACAGCAGAGTAAATATTGTGTACACATGCATGTGGGGAAACACGCATGCATTGGAAGTTGGTTGGTTATGGTTATAGAGACCAGCTGAGCTCTGAAGTCTGAAACCATATTATTATTATTTGTAATAAGTGATGATAACAAATAAAAATAAAACACAAATACAACCAAACAAAGACATTAAATAAAGAAAACAAACATAAATTCACATCTTCTCTTCATTTGTTTATTCGGTAAAACCAAACTTTTCTTTTTAAAATGGGTCAGGTTCTATTTCAGTGTTTGAGTTCACAGTTCATCAATCAAATCCTGCTTAACTCATGGTTTTATATTCTTCACCGGCAGAATGCATTAAAACGTCAACCTCTATTTCTACACAGGCCTCATCTCGGAGGTTTAATGCACTTGAGTGCTTTTAATCTACTTCTCTCTCAACTTCAGTGTCTGTGCTTGTGGACGCAAATGGGAGATTAACTGAAGAGGCAGATGACGTTAAATTATATACACAAATGAGCAGTGTTGGTAAGAGGAGAGACAATTTACAGTCGAGGCTGGAGAGGGTGAACTAGACGTGGAAAGGGGTTGAAGTGCTGATGCATGTTGTTGAATATGTGACGGATCTGTGTCTTTCTCTTTGCATCACAACAAAGCAATTTTGTGGCTGAAGCGACTGTGATTGAACCTCCAGTAGCTTTAGCATTCTGTTAATGACACACGCTGCACAGGCAAAAACTGTCTTCATCCACTGCTCATTCAAGCCACCAGACAGGACCACGTCCTCATCCTGTGGAAAATTTGCAGATTTGTGCTGTTGTGTTATTCAAGCTGCTTCTCTCCTTATCGGTGTTGTCGCCGATGGGTTTTGTTATGGCACCAATGGCAAATGTCAGCGGCATATTCTGCTGTGGCAGACCATAATATTTACTTTAGGAATTGGATCATAAGAAATCCACGGCTGCCTCCCTCTTTACAACACAGGATATGGAAATGCATAAAGCAACGTGGAACAACAAGACTTGATAACGCTGCATTTTAAGAAAAATCACATATTCATGAATATTTATATAAAACATGCATTGTGTTATAAAACAACATTTTATTTCATAATGCATGATGATTAATGAGAAAAAAACACAGATGACATTAATTAATAAGCATGAAAGATTAATTTTTAGCTTGTGACCATCAAAAAGGGCAAAAGGACTGTGCAGAGAATACGTTATAAAGCTGAAGCTGAAAACAAGTTTTTTTTTAGAACTCAGCAAGGAACAAACATTTTAAATGCTGCAGGGAGACATTGATAATGCAACCACTTCAGATGGAGAAGTGTCTTCACAAAAAGTCCCATATTATGACCTTGTTCCACATATTTGTGTCACATATTTGTGTCACATTCCAGTGGTGAGGAGGAGCGTTGATATTTTGACCCATGATTCCGTGTTTTGGTCAAAACAACCGCTCAGCTATTAGGATCCTTTCTTTGGCCTTCCTGAAGGGCTCATCGAGCTGTTTCCATGTTAAATAGATGAGATCAGGTTGGGAAGCAAAGGAAAGTGATGGGAATAACAAAACAAAAAAAAAGAAGAAACGTGTGACACATTTACATTTCAGTGCCTCTCCTATCACGTGACCTTCAGCCTATATGGAGCACAGGCACAACATACATGTCCCAGTTAGAAATAAATCCTCACCTTTCATTGATGACCAAGGTCACTTAGCTAATGTACAGTAAAGCCTCTCAACCTCGAAGGGGACGCTTTTTATTGTACAAACACTCAAGGTCTGCCTGTGTTGTGCTTTCAGGGCTGTGCCCTATTTCAGGAATTATGTTTTCGAGTAATTCTGCGTAGAGAAAAGCATCAACAAGGCCACTGATGTCATGCTGCTTCACCGGGTAGTATCTGTCACATGTATTCAGTTTATGAAGTAACACTCACACACACAAATACACACACACACACTCATCTCTGTCTACAAAAACGAGCAGTGACCTTGTCAATCCTCCTCTCCCCGCATATAAATCTGCTCCCTATAGCCATCACCCCCTGTGATGCAGTGGTCAGGTTTATTAGTAACCTGAAACCTGTACACATGAGTTTCTGTGGTGGCGCTAAGACACTGTTGCAATGCTGTATGTTACATTTATTTGATTTATGACCCAGGTTCTACCTCCCCGTAAAAAACAGGTTGGTCGTAGAAGAATATTTTAGGTCTATTTCTCAGTGTAGCAGTGAACCACAACACCGAAGCAGCTGAATTATTTAAATATATAATATATATATATACACGTCTAAATATATTAAATATTTTCTTCTGAAAAAGCCCAAATTCCTATTTTCATTATTTTATTTCATTTAAATATAAGTTGGATTCTAATCTCAGTTTTTTCTCGACATGTTTAGTCTCAGCTGACTAATATGACTCACGTTTCATTTTAATTCATGCAACGACAACAATCTGTTTAATTGCTATTCAGCGGCTGCCAAGTGGATTTTATTGGCTTTAAGTGAAGTCATGCGGAACTGTCTAAACACTCATGCTCCTTATGAAAGTGGCAACAGTGGTAAGCACTGGATGACTTGTCCAAAAACTCCAAAGCATTTCTAATATTTTACAAATTGACGTTGCAAAAAGTCGACAATTTATTCCAATACACAATGTAGAGCTTAGAAAATCACAAAGCAGTAGCAGTTGGGAGAACAGTCAATTTGCATTGTGCAGGCCTGGGACACACTTGTGTGGAGAGGCTGTAGGAAAATATGTGGTGGGAACTCACAAGCTCAACTATAGAGGAAGCGAGTCCACATCATGGAAAACTTCCTGACTTAACTTCACAAACACAAACAAGTCGAAATTAAAATAATTTCAGAGGAGGATTTAATCAATGAACTAAATGAATAAAACATGATTAGACTAAAAATGATCCGACTTTTAGGTATTAAATGCTGGAACATGTGTTTCAAAAGTGCAGGCTCGGCATTTTCTTCCATTCTCTTAGGTAACACCCACTCAGAGGTCAGCTTCCTCAAAGCCATGGGAAGTGAGACTTACAGATTTAACTTGCTGCCTCTCTGGATGAGCATAATGTCCCTCATCACAGAAACACACCTACCAACAGTCAGCCTGATGCCTTCTGTCAGGAGAAGACTGAGGTGGGCTGGGCTCTAATGGCCTGAAGAACAAACAGTGAATATTTCCCTCAGTGGAACAAGGTCAGGACCATGTTTTGGGAAAAAAGGGTTGAACAGGAAGATGCAAATCCTCATTTCCCATAATATTCCTGTGTGTGCACCGCGTCTTGTTTTGTGTCATCCTGTGTGTGAATGAATTGTGGCTGCTTACGTGCAGGTGTGTGGGTTTATGTAAAAAGGAGAGAGGAAGTGGTTGTCAGACCCAGTGAGAAAGTCGCACGGCGTATTTATTGCATAATACACTTATGTGTTGCACATGTCCACCCACCCTCCTTCTCCTTCTCCCTTTTTTTCTCCAAGCTATTATTTCAACTTGAATTCCTTCTCACGCATCCTCCCTCTAACCGTCCCAGCCTCCCTCTCTAGTTTACCCACTAAGATGGGAAATAAAAGAAGGCAATGAAACGGTGATGTTCATAACTGAAAGGAGAAGAGGATTGATGTAAGCGGGGGTGGAGGGAAAGGAAGGAAGGATGGAGAGACAAATGAGGAAGAATAATAAAGTCATTGTTCTCCTCTGCTCTCTCTCATTTGCCACTGTCAGAGTCACATGAAGCACCCAAATGTAAATGTAGTAGTGTTTGCGAGCTCTCAGATTACTGCATATCCATTCCTGCTGTGGAATTAAACTTGAAGGATTTATATTTGATTTATAAATCCACTGTCCCCCAGACTGCGACAGTGACTGAGCATCCTCTGTTTGCCAAACTGGGTTCGTTCTGCAAATCATATAGTTCAATCTACTCTTTGTGCACCTGTTGAGAACTCATTTAACGTGTGATTCGACTTATCACATCACTTATGCCATCCCCTAAAATGGAGGAGGCAGGATTTAAACATATTTACACACACACACACACACACACATTTTGTAAACTATTTTATAAAGTCTATGGTGTATCAAAACTGTAATGGGCTCCTCCTCAAACCCCTCCACAAAATTTCATGGAAATTAGTTGGGTAATTTTGGAGGAATCCTTCAGACGCACACAAACAAACAGACATGAAAACATGACCTCCTTCGTGGGGGTGAAAGAATCAATGTTGGAATACGAGGCAGTTCAAAATGGTAAATAACAGATCTTTATTGTGTGAGTTAACTGACCTTGATCGCTGATTACGTGTTTCTGGAGACTCAGGCAGCCATAGCCACGGGGAACTGGGTCAAACTGGTGCACTTTGAAATGCAAATGAACCATTACATGTTGTTGTGACTCACAAGTCTTGTCCTCGCCGCAGCTTGCTCAACACCTCTCATTCCTCACGTATCACCCTTTCCCTTTCTGACACGTCCATATACCTCACATGCACACATGCACGTACACTGTTCTCGCACAGTCTGTGATAGTCTGGATGGTTGGATGCTTAATCAGCTTTGAAAAGAGGCAAACCCAAATAACAAGAGGCCTCGGTAAAGAGTGACAGTGGAAAGTGAAAGCAACATTGAAATGAAATAGAGAAACAGCAGAATCTAAATCCAGTCAGATCCGGGTCTGACAGCTGAAGGGGAAGTTTCTCTCCTCATCTATCTGTCCCACTATCATCATGAAAGTGAAGAATAACTGCAGGCTGTCGTCATTTGTCAGGAGTCAGATGTCCTGAGATCTCAATGTGTAAGCTCTGCAGGGGTTAGTTCTTTAAAGGTGCAGATAGAAGTGCCCTTCACTCAACAATATCCACTGACGTTATTATATTAACAACCTATTCAGCGTGTTTACATCGGTTATTTCAATGTAATGTCAGTCCTGTCCATAGAAACTTCACCCACACAAACACAGGGAGAACAACTCAACACGGCCGAACCGGGATTCGAACTGGGTACCTTCTTGCTGTGAGGCAGTTTTCTCACAAACAAATGAAACCAGCCAGGAAACAAAGAGATAGTGTATTTACATCACTGATGTCTGAGTGAGTGAGTGTGTGTGTGAGAGTGTGTGTGTGTGGGTGTGTGAGAGAGAGAGAATGAGGGCAATTGTTTGTGCACACACATGCTGGTATTCGCGTGGTTACCCCTGTCTACACTGTACAGTGTGTGTTTATGAAAGCGAGAGAGCCACAGTGAGAGAGAGAGACAAAAAGAAAGAATGGAGGGGAATTACAAAAGGAGCGCTGGTGTGCATGTGCACGTGCTACTGACCCTCATTGGCCAGATGAGCTATGTCCACTACAAAAGAGGGACTTTAGTGAGAGGAGCGGCCGCGGTTCCAGGGATTAGTTCTGCTGGGCCTCATGCAGGACGGCCTGGTTGGTGAATGGAGCGGGATGGAGCACATGTGTGTCGTGTGGGGACAGAGGGGCTGACGCCTGTGTGCTACAATGGTGCCCGTCCTCTGAGCCCTGCACTCTCCCAGCGTAAACTACAACACCAGCACAAACATTCACAAACAAAAAGAGAAACCTGTTTGTGTGGGTTGTGTGTGAACGGCATGTGCAGAAGTGCTATCTCACAACAGGATGACAAACAAACCCATAGCGGTCTCGACTTCTCTGGCACGTTCTCACCCATTTCCCATCCAATGGAGGGCAGGGAAATGCTGGAATAAGAACTGCACTGTGGCGCGACTCTTTCCTTCCTGTCGTCCCCCCTAAAGACTTTTTATACCTCTCTTGTTCAAAGGGACAAAGTACTCCTTTCTATTGTGGGAACTGTTAAACTAACCCGAACCCTAACCCTGGTTTCTCTATACTTTTGTAAGGTCTCGACTTTACTACGTAAAGTGCCTTGAGATAATGTATGTTGTGATTTTGTGCTTTATAAATAATATAAAATCGAATTAAATTGAATGAGGAATTTTGAGAGAGCATTTATGTCTAAATAGGATTTTCATATTGTTTTAGTTGTTGAAATGTGAAGTTGCAATAGTTATGTAAAAATTACATTTTGCACTCTTATTGATTTCTTTATTATTGTATGGCTTTAGCTTTAATGTTTGTACATTATCTTTATTTTGCAACCACTACATTATTTTACGTTACAAGCCTGCAAACCCAATTTGCCTCATAAGGTTCAACAAGCTGTGACACCCCCAACTAGAGTGAGGAAACACTGCCAAGAAAATGATGAAAGCGAACAGACGGTGTGGAACAGCATCCATCATATCACGTTAAGAGACTCTGCACCTTTTGGACTATTTCCAGTTTTATTTTGATCTTGCATACCTTGGTCCATGTCCCATCCACTGACATGGAGGAGGCAGGATTTATATATATTTGTACAAATGCCGAGACCCAACAGTCCTCGTAAACTCAAGCCGCACCAAATTGCAAATCAAAGATAACAGTCCCCTAAATATGCCTGATTTCTTTTTCATCAAGGCCCATGAATGATTCCCTGCAAAAAACACCTTATCTTTCAATGCTAAATCAAATGTGGGGGGGGGACCCTGGCTCCAAGGCCATCGTCCCATCACTCCACAGTGTTTCATGGGGATATGTTGTGATATATTTTGTGAAATTCTGATGATGAAAACATAACCTCCTTTGTTCTACTTATCTTTACTGCCATCACGTGTCTGTCATGAATTCTTAGGAAGAACAACATCAAACTGTTCAGAAATCTCCGCCTGCCGTCTTTCAGAAAGCTGTTTCTTGTTCTTCTTTGTCTCCTCCACTGTGGAATTTACTGGTAGCCTGAAGGGGAAAGTTAGTCTAAAGTCAGTTTGTGAAATATGGGTTGAGGTTTATTGTGTAATGGAAACGGAAGTTATGCAACTTTTAATGACAAGTCAACAGAATTATGTGGTTTTGTCAGGTTCGGTTAATCTGTGGATCAACTGCCTCCGGCAGGTATGTACCTGCCAAGCTTCCAGGCCTTACCGGAGACTGAAACAAGGAAACCGGAGCCAAAAAGCCCGTCCTGGATCATCTTGAGCTTCATTTACAGAAAGTAACACTGACAGCTGTTGTTCCAGCAGAACCTGCATCAACAGACACAGGATGGAATCATTTCTGTATTACTAAACTAAAAAACTACAATTCATAAAAAGACTAGAAGACTTAATCACAACCCCATCGACATGGGTCGATTTTTTTTTTAACAGAAAATCAAAGCAGTCAGGCAAGATGTGTGATGTCACACGATGACAAACCAAGACTGAACCAACTGGCTGCAATGTCAATTATTTGTGCTGCGCTGACTATGGCTGGACTTGTTTTAGCAGTTTCCTTGGAAAAGTGATGAAACATATTCCATTAGTCAACTCTTCAAGTTCTACTGAAGTATAGTAACAATCTGTTTTACATCACAAATCCAGGTGCAGCAGTTTCTCCTTTTACAGATCATCAGGGGGAAATAATCCCCAAAACCAAATGTTAAAGTGAATTCCCTGCTGTTATAATGAATGAATCATTACACTGTTGCTTTAATCATTTACACTTGAACAGTCAAAAGGTCACAGAGGTTTGTTTGAATGGTTGCCTGATGAACTGGGTTGTGATGTGGAAACCAAAGTGTACCATCCCCTGCTGAACTCAAACAATGATCAGCACTGTTTGCTCACGTGCTTCCACATCAGCAGAACTGAATCCGCTGGTGACACCTCGGATACGTGTCCGTAGATGTGCCAAGGAGAAATTATTAAGAAGCGTGTCTGAAAGCAGATACACAGCTCATTCACTATCTTGAATTGTATCTACCACTCCTCCTTGTTTCCTAGGAATCACCCAGTAGAGTAGGACTGGGCAATAAAACAGAATCAATAACAATGGCAATATACATTTAATTCATAGCAACAAAACAAAAGTCCAGTGTAGATCGATATCATGGTTGTGCATGGTTTGCAAAAAAAATTAAAGTGCTCATTAAAAAGAGGTGATAAAACTCAAAATAATTAATAATGTGACAATTATCGTAATGATTACCGATGATGATTGACTGATCGGATATTTGTATCTCAATGTAATTTTTGGCCACATCGTCCAGCCCGGTGATGTGGACTCACAGCTTCTCCCTTTGAGATGAGTCAATAGTTTTGTTAAACTGCCCAGACAGTGGAAAGGAATGTAAGTTGCTTACACAAAAGGAGAAAGTGTGAGTGAGTCAATCAACAGTCATTTTATTGTCTTGTTTTTCCTGTTCCTGTTATTTCAGCTTGGAAAGGACGTGATTTATTCATGTTGGGAGAGATGTTGTGTAATCGCTGCCCGTTTGCTGGATTTGCCACGGTGCGTTTTCCAGAAGCCTCCTGATTTGTTTGGCGTGCAAAGTTGTCGTCAGCAGATGCTCACTCCCTGCATCATTTGAGTGTGCCCATTTTAGTGGCATTTGAATTCTTATTTGAATGTTTCCACACAACTTTTCCATCCACACCCCCCCAGTAGAAACCAGGTGGCTGACCCATGCCCTCTACAAACAAATCTCACTAATACCTACACCTACAGAGCGTCTTGGGTTCGTCTGCTTGGGCTCAGACATTCAGGTGCATGATCCAAATCGGCCACTTCAATTCTTCTAGAAAGGTCACCAAACTGTCGGCACACAAATCAATCGCAGTCCAGACTTTTCTCGATTGTGGTTCCTCAATTCTGACATAAACTATCAAACCCTGTCAGAGCAGGGGTTAAATATACTTTAATATTCTCCTTTAACGTTTAATGTCTGCAACTCTTTAAAAACACATCTTGCTCTCATGGTCCCTGTGCTCTCATCCAGTGATGAAGCAGAAATAAGAGGCATCAGTGGGGGAGTAGCTCCCTCTAGTGCAAAAATAGACTATATCTCTATTTCTTCTTCAGCAACTTATTCTTCTATTTCCATTTCTTCTTCTTCTATTTCTACTTCTTCTATTTCTTCTTCTTCTATTTCTATTTCTATTTCTTCTTCTTCTTCTTCTTCTTCTTCTTCTTCTTCTTCTTCTTCTTCTTCTTCTTCTATTTTTTGTTCTTCTATTTCTTCTTCTTTTTCTTCTATTTCTTCTTCTTCGTTGTTATGAGCAAACTCCAACCACTAACTCCATTTTAGTTTTATATTATGCAACATCCCACAGCAGCATGGATACGTAAAAAGTTACAATGATAATAATCTACAATAAAAGACGAGTAGAAGATCTGGATTGTGCAGCTCTGTAGTCACACACCTGCAGAATGAGAACAGGGAGACAAGGTGTCATCTTTTTTACTGAGTCAAAAGATATTGAATCATTTCTTCAGCCTGAATCAACACTGATACATTCAAAACATTTAAATGATTATCTACCAGAATCCACAAATTCTAATGTCCTTCTTTACACATTTCAAAATCTCAAGATGCATTTTGTTTGAAATCCAAACAACTTAATTTTTTTGCAGGTGAGACCTTTGCAGTTTCCCCCCAAAAGTGACTTCCTGATTTACTTCCTGATTTACTTCCTCATTTAAAAAAATATTTATCTAAATTTTTGTCTAAATCTCCTCCAACAAATGTCTAGAGGAGCAAGAAGTAAAGTGACTGTTGGACTCAGCGAATGTTCAGAGGAGAGAAGAGTCTGAGATCAGCTGCTTGTTTGGAGACAGAGCTGCTTCTGGACCAGATGCTGTGCGGCCATCTCTCCACTGGAGGGCGCCATCATGCCTTCTACTCCTCCGTATTTATAGGCGGAACGGTGGGACCAGTGATTGACACATCAATTAAAAAGGGATGAAAGGAAAGATTTTCTGTCTTTCATATTATTTTTACAATATTTATTATATATATTTCTGTTGTTGTACATCATTTCTTTGATATTTTTATTTCATACTTTCTTGCTCTTTTGCATGTTTACTCATTTATTACTTTTACTAATGTGTATTTCTCAATGAACACGTTCATGCTCAACTCAGTGTTTCAACTTGATAAAGTCGTTTTCTTAATGTCTGTAGCGGAGGAGGCTGAAGTTTCTCAGTCCAGCGCAGGAGCTGGAGGACATCGCCTGGAAGAGGACAAATGGACAACCTGGCGAAACTATCTGACCTTTATTGCTAATAGAGGTCAATATCTATCCTCGTTAGTATAGTGGACAGTATCTCCGCCTGTCACGCGGAAGACCGGGGTTCGATTCCCCGACGGGGAGGAGTGTTTTCCTATAGGTGAAGATAAATATATATATTTTTTGTTGACTCCTCACCTCGGAGCTGTAACACTGCGGCAGGATGTTGCTGTGAAAAGGTTTCCCTCTGTAACAAGTCAATGTTTTTTGTGTTGTACTTCCTTGCTGTGGCTGTTTGGGGACAAATACAGTTGAACGTTGAATAGTCAGTTTTAAATGTAATCACAGTGGCTCCTGGAGGAAAATAAAAAGGATTCTGAGACCCACATACACCTGCTTCCTTTGGAAATGGGTCAAATCCTTTCACTTTGGGATTAGTGATACTCTTTCAGTGATGGAGCCACTGGTTCACACAAGCCTTTTACTCCATCTGCAACTCCATCCAGTTTGGAATCTCTCTTTTTAGCAAATCCCTATAATTTGGATCGCTTGGGCAATGGTGTATTTTCCAGTGTCGAGCCCAGGTAGACAAGTCATTCTCTGTAGTGTAGGAGTTATCATGTTGGCCTGAGGTGTGAAAGGTCCCCAGCTCAGAACTGCATTCAGTGAGATGACAGCTGCTCACACTTGATGTCTGCGAGAGTGGGTGTGATTTTGCAAATGCAAGTCGCTTCTCGTTTTTTGGATTTGACTCCTCTAATGAGATAAATGAATGGGTCTCAGTGTGTACGAATTGAACCCAGCAGGCCTCCCCATCAGATTCTGCACTGCATGCGGAACAGAGGACAAGTGGACTTCTCGGCCGAGCCCACGTCTTTCAGGCTTCATCCCACGTGCAGTAGGCTTTAGCATATCTGAACCCTTCGCAAATTGAGTTAACGCAAAGTTAACAATTTAAGGCCTGAGTAAATGTTCCTTTTCAAAATCGAGATTATTTGAAGTCTGTCAAAGTCAGAACAGCGCCACCCTTCTGTTGACATGGACAATGCAACAATTGCACCAATCCTTGTTAGTATAGTGGACAGTATCTCCACCTGTCACGAGGAAGTGCTTCCTGGATAAAAAACATTTCCTAACACACGTGACAAACAAAAGTGGGTTTTCGCATTTACTGCAGATCATTTTAATTTGAACAATAACCATTTTAATAAAATGGTTATTTTCAAACTTGTCACTTATATTTAAAAGCTTTGACTGTTTTTGATGTTGGAAACTTACAACATGTCAAAACAATACAGGCTTTTAAATATCATTTGCAAACTGTTGTGTTAGACTATAACCGCTAGGTGGCAGTACACAGCACGAATCCAGGGAGCAGCAGCTCTTTAATTGCCTCTTGTTTTACTGCAGTTTGAGACTTTTTCTGTGTTTGAACATTAGAGTTTAAAGTAGTTCAATATGAATTCACCTTTTAATAAAGTGCATTTAAAGTGAGATCACTCACTTTTGGTTTCTCTACGTGTGCGTGAGAGGTGCAACAGGTGCGTTGCTGGCACGTATAAATGCCCAAATTACGCGTCATCATTTGTTAATTGGAGACATAGAGAGCTGCTTGTGTTTTTTTGTAACGTCTTTGTTGAGTAACGTGACCGAAGTGAAGTAAACGACACACACAGGGGAACCCAAAACCTTTCCATCCAATCACAGCCCTGCTCCTCTTCTGCACGGGGCATGTCGCGCCTCGGATGCCTCCTGCCCAGCTGAGAGGTGGTCTTTGTATGACTGAGCTGAACAAGGGCTCCTGCTCCTGCTCCTGCTCCTGAGTCTGCAGATCCAGCAGACAACAGGCGCTGCTGCAGCTGCCGGGACTCCGCGGTTCCAGCTCCCACAGAGGCAAACAACGAGGGATCTCTTAAATCCACTTTCTTTGGCTGATGTTGGAGACCTTTCTGAGCACTTTTCAGTCCAGTTTAAAAGCCTGATGTCTCTGCCGTCAGCTCGAGATTCACCCTGAACAAAACTACAAAACTCTGCCTGAGAAGAAAAGTTAGAAATGGGCTCCAGGTTGCTGTGGCTGTCCTTTGCACTGTCAGTGGCGCTCTGCGCCGCGCAGGACGCAGACAGTGGCGCTGCGAAGGAAGAAGACATCCCGGAGGGCGCATCCACCCTGGCGTTCGTCTTCGATGTGACCGGCTCCATGTACGACGACCTGGTCCAGGTCATCGAGGGTGCGTCCAAGATCCTGGAGACCTCGCTGAGCAGACCTCAGAGACCCCTGTACAACTTCGCCCTGGTCCCTTTCCACGATCCAGGTAATGCACTGAACACACAGGCACGGAAGGACTAAGTCATCTTTATTGAATTCCCTCATTACGCACGGGCCTTTTCGGCTCTGCTGCGCCGTGTTGTGATTATTTGCTCTTTGCAAGGGAAACAAAAGAAACGTGAGAAATGTGATAGTTTGCTCCCAACCCGCCCTCTGAAGGCCTAATGTCCCTCACACCTCCAGAGCAGGAACTGTCTCTGCGCACAGATGTTCAGCCTGGCGGTCACTATCATTAGCATTCCGTCAGGGTTAGTGTGTGTGGCTTCAGGTCTGCGATGCAGCGTGATCATTATCATCACCCCTGGGTGCTCTCTCATTCTGAACGGCTAATGCCTGGGCAATATACTGTATCATTGGGCCTTTTAAAAGTAACCTTGACTTGTGGGTCAGAGGTGCTCGCATTAAACTCAACAGATGATAATTCACATCAAAGTAGGATTGGGGTGTTTGGCAATGCAAGCAAAAACCACCAGAGATTCAATGTGGGTAGTTCAGCTACATGAGTTCCCAACTGTTCATATTCACCATCACAGCCACAGTTGTACTGAAGTTGACACTTCATGTTTCGCTGAGGGTGAGACTTTATACACTCCTATAACTGCTCTTTTCTGAGAGGAGGAGGAGAAGTCACTTACCTGCTTGCTTAAAAAAACCCACCATCAAAGGCTGCTGTCATGTCATGTCATGGGGGGGGGGGGGTTTGTGTGCCGATTGGGAGGTGAGAAGTGGACGGTGTCCACCTGCAAAGAAACACTCATTCAACAACAAGAGCCAGGGGAGATGCTGCTGAGATGGTAAATGGTCAGTATTTAGAAAGGGATTTTCATTTCTCGACGACCACACATTCATACAGCGCATCCATGTGCAGCCATTTCTCTATCACACGTCGCTCATACACACCGTAAGGACACTTCAACACGCAACAATGGAGAAGCCGGGAATTAAAACACCAACCTCGTGGTTAGTGGACGACCCCGTTCTACCTCTTGAGCCACTTCGAGTGTGTGGAGAGCGAAACAGTAGATCGTATAAAGGTCAACAAAGCCTGGTAGTGAAACAACTGTGTGGGAATCTGAGTGTTTGTTGCACTCGGTTGTGACGGTTTATCCCAATCAAATACACAATGTTACAGAATTTGCGTACAATCATTTCATAGTCTACCTTTGAACCTATAGTACGGACTTACTACTTCAAGATACATCTACACATAACGACTTCTTCCCAGTTCAACCTGAATGCACTTAGCAACGGTAGATGGCGACTCGTCCAAGAGATCTGAGAGAGGGAAAGAAAATGAATAGACAGGTGATGTGTGGGGCGAGGAGGCAGATTCCTATTCCAGATGTTTTTTCTCCTCGGACTAAATTTCAACATGTCACAAATTCTCAAAGAGCCCGATTCCTTGATCACTGATTCAATCCGACAGCTCTGTGCCTAGAATAATAATTATATCCCGAAGAAGAAATATGCTCAATATACACAAGTGTTACAAATGATGAATTCATGGTTGTGCGTCCCAGGGGTGAAAGTAAATCTAGGATCATTAGCAGATGATGAAAGAGCTGTGATGCATTGTGTCTTGGATAAAGCGAAAGTATTGAAAGAATATGGTGATTACAACTTGCATTTTCCCCCCCTCATACAGTAAACTGAAACTGCAGCAGCTTGAAACAGACCTTGAGTGCACGTCGACTTCTCTTTGCAAACTGTCCTTGCGTTTGTCCCTCACCACCAAGTGGCGTTCATTGGCTCCTTAAAATGTTAACGAGCATGTCAGGATGTGTTCTTAGAAATCCCCCGGAGGGGAAAAGAGGAATGATTAGCAGAGCCCACTGTAACCAGGGGTACCGCTGAACATTTCCCCAAATGTTGTCCTGCCCCAGTTTCTCCCTCTCTGTCCTCCCAGTATCCCAAACCCTCGGAGAGAGTCCGGGCTTTTTTTTTTCCAGAGGATCTTTTTTATTTAGTCTTTGTTTCACTCCTCTGACACAGATCCCTTTTCTCCGCTCTCCGTCCGACCCAGCGCGATAACACGGTCCCTCCTGTTTGATTTGGCTCCTGTTGAATCAGAGGCCCAGAGCTTCAGCTTTATTTACACTGCAATCTGACATTGTAAACATTAGAGTGTGTGTTTGTGTATTTCTGTCGGCCTGTATTGTGAGTGTGTGTGTGTGTGTGTGTGTGTGTGTGTGTGTGTGTGTGTGTGTGAAGTGAGAGTGTCAGGAGGATGCCTGGATATTGGGGTCAGGCTTGTGTGGGAAGATCAGTCAGGAAGCCCCCCCGTCCTGTCCCGTTCCTCCATCCTGCAGGGAAAGAAAGCAAGAAAGCAAGAGGATACTTCATAAGTCATTTTACTGAGGCACGGGGGTTGTGTGCTTAGA
Source organism: Verasper variegatus (assembly GCA_026259375.1). NCBI lineage: Eukaryota > Metazoa > Chordata > Actinopteri > Pleuronectiformes > Pleuronectidae > Verasper > Verasper variegatus. The sequence goes on along the minus strand of CM048046.1, from coordinate 19,555,535 downwards.
GAACACTCACACGAAACCGTGCTAGAGTTGAATTACAGCCGCCCCTGTTGTGTTATCATTTCATAGCGTAGTTGCTTTTGGAAATGACTTTCCCTTAATGAGGGAATCTGCTGTACATTAGCGCCCTGGACTGTTAAAGTAACAGCTGTGAACACGGACGTCTCTCTTTTTTTTTTTTTACAATCCAGAGAACGACAAGTAATCTGTCATTAAAGAATCCCGTCTCAGGCTGAGAAGTCGAAGGTGTACTGCAAACAGACTCTCTGGACTCATGGAACATTTATTTGAGATTTTTACAGCCAAATAAACTTTATTTCACAACGCTCCTGCCATTCCCCAAGACAGGAAGTTTGGCCTTTGTCCCGGCACTGATGTCGAATTGTGCAGCTTTCCAATTAACCATTCATAAAGCAGTTTACAATAGAGCAGCTTTCAGACGTGCACTGAACTCCAGACATCTTCCGGAGGGGCTCTATGTGAGAGATCACAAATGTCCGAGTCAGTTGCTCATAACATTTTCTGAAACTTTACCTGCTAGCCCACAAGGAGAAAGTCTGTGTGCCCATGAGCTAGTACAACAGGAAACTGTCTGGAATTTTCACAGCAATATTTCGTAGAAGAAGGCTTTTGGTGATAAGGTTGTGTGTTGATGTGCTGTAAACAATCCCAAAAAAAGATTTCCGTTCTCTGGACATTCTCCTGTTGTTGTGAACGTGTCTGAGCTGGACAATCTCCTGCTGCATTCTTTATATGTGAAAGACAACCTCCGGAAAAGAGAGTCTGGACATTTCCCAGAGTTCATGTCATGAGAGAAGTAATTTCTGAGACGAGTATGAGTGAGTGCATGTATCTAATGATCCACTGGGATTCTACATTTCCTTCGTTAAGGCTCTGCTGACGTCCACACACACACACACACACATGCTCGTCCTTGTAAATGGCACCGTGCTGTGAGGGGGTGTGTTTGTGGGTATCTCGTATGTGCTTGTGTTAGCGTTTAATTGGCTGAGGTTGAGATGGGTCAGTGCTCTGGGTCGGTGGGGGACCTCGCACACCCGACACAGCCACTCACGCTCAGTGCAGCCAGAATGCATTGAGACAGCAGCACGTTGTCGTGGTGTTAGCTGTGCATTGTAGCATTTGAAGGTGTTTGCATCCACATGAAATGGAATTTGTCTGGATATTTGCCTCGACTTTGGAAAGACAATGAGATTCAAGAGCTTTTGGTGATCAGGGCTGTTGTGAATACACCTGACCAGGACAATCCCCTGCTCCATTCTGTGAAAGGCAAACTCTGGAAAATGTCCGGACCCATTTTTCTAGACGTTGTGTCAGAAAACAGCTTTAAACAGGCTTAGTCAGTGAGATCTCCCCAACTCCAGCTTGTTTCTATCAAGAACCCCTTGAGATTTAAGATTTAAAAATGAGATCAGTTACTGACAGCTTGGAACTTAGTGGATATGGAGTGTCCTTTTCCTGCCAGTCGTCTTTTAGTTTGAGCGAGATGGACCGAACCCCTGGGAGCGGAGTGACGACGAGAAAACCTTCTTCCTCCATGATCAAAGACGCCCGTCACACAGCTCCCTTTGTTGGCGTGCAGCGTCCTTCTCCACCATCCCCTTTCCCCTTTGTTTCCCTTTATCCAGAGCAGCATTTTTTTGCCTGCTCTGCCCCGCCCGTCCGAGATTACAAGGAGCCTGCGTTTAGCTGGACAGAGTCAATAATGATGCTATTAGGCAGGAATGCCAAAGGAGAGAGGTGGAGGTTATAGAGAATTAGAGGAAGAGAGCGGAGTGTGGCAGACTACAATGTGTGTCTGTGTGTTTCATGTACTAATTGACCTGCCTGGGATTATTAAACTGGCCTTTAATTTTTGGGGCTGTGTGCACGCACCTTCTGAAATGGCCTGAGGTGCTCTTAGCACAACAGCTTCAACTCCATCGAGCTTTGTAATCGGTGCTCAGGGGTTATCCCCCCTTTCATCTCTGAAGTCGGCACATACCTGAGGGTTTCTACAGGAACACTTAAAACCACGTCCGTGTTGTTCCTTGTTTACAATTTGTTTGTGTACGACAGCTGTACAGATTCCAGGACTACTTAAGGATGAAGGATGTAGCTGGTGTTTAGAAACGTCACAGGTAGTTGACCTTTTGATGCTCCGGCTGACATGGATCCATTTAAAATAAATGACCCATTCAAGGAGGGATTTGTCAAACGTTTCTGTTTCTTGTTCTGGACGGTGAGACGTTGGTCTCCCTCTGGGCTTTGGATTTGTTTTCCAACCTCTGTTGAACCTAGACATTGATCCTGAGGATCCATGTGCCCTGGTCATGACCTTCAGGGCTCTTTGACATCACTGTCGGTCTATCACCAATATCCTCTTGACCTTTAGAGGCCGGTGTTTGTCTGTGCTGAGTCTTATGAGTAACTACGGATGTGGAAGACAATGTAGTAGCAAAAACAACCTCAAGGGAAAATGATTAAGTAAGTAGAATGGCACTCAGTAGAGTGTAAACCCAACAGAACCCTTAAATTCAATCAAGCTGCACCAAATTGCACATATTCATAGATATCAGTCCCCTTAATGTGCCTGATTTTTTATTATTCCTTGGGTAATCAGTGAAAATGTAAAAAATATAAAAATAAAACTATCTTGCAACGTTAAAGAAAGTGAATAAAGATCCGGTATCTGCTCTCTGATCTGGAAGTAAAAAAAGCCTGTCATCTGTTTGACCCTCACAACCTGTAGTGAGTGTTAAAATGCCTGTTTCGCTGCTTGTCTTCAGATGTGTTTTACCGTTCTGGGGCGGACATGTTTACCTGACCTGTCCATAACTCCTACCATGTGGCGACAGCAGAAGCAGCCAGTCACTCATTCCCAAGTCCATTTATGTGCTGAGCACCCGAGGCCAGTTAGGTGGTTCAGTCATGATTTTTTTGGTGAGGAGCAGCTTTTAAACGCTGTTCTTGCGGTTTGTTGTTTCCAGTGGTGTAATAGTATTGTGACTTCTCAAGTTGCCTAACACAAAAATATTATAATAAATTCACAAGTAACACATCAATTTGTATGCCTGTACAAAGACATTTTAGATTTTAAATCCCTTTTTCAACCTCAAACTGACCTAGAACCCCAGTGGAAAGTTTCCAGCTACTGCAGTCATACATATATGTTGTATATTAGTATTTGCCAGTCAGCATTTCTTATGCTTTATTACCCAAATCTATAAGTAGCCACCTCTACACTTCCCTCATGTTTTTATTGTCAATTACAGTCCACAGATCATGTCTAGACATTATTACTATTCAGGAAATATTTTTTTATGTATTTTTAACACATATTCATTCATGCATTGTTTTACATGAGTCTGGGGGACTCATTTGGAACACATTGTATTTATTTCCGCAGAGATCTGGTGCCAGAGTTGAACAAGCCCATGTTTGGTATGAAATGACCTCATGTTGGCTGTGACTTCCAAGGCTTGTTTTTTTTTTCTTAATTGTGTGAAAGCTGCTCATGTACAGTTTAGTTGAAACATATGTGTGTTTTGAATGACATTTAGTTTTTAGTACTATAGTGAAAAAATTAGATGGAGGACACAGTGTTTGCGGGATGACGGTTTATGTGCTGGACAGCAGGGGCTCCGCTTGATCCTACATTATATATTAAGTTATTTTTGCAGTTATATTATTTTATTGAGAAGCCCGATATTGAAACCCGATGTGTAGCGATGAAGCATTTTCTGAATGCCTGGACAACTGTTGACTCGTCTGTGTGTCTGTATCAGAGGAAAGACCATAAAGATAGACGGGTGGGATCAGTGAAGATATGGAACAACAAAGCGTCGGAGGATTTTAACTGACACTGAGGCATGTATGGGTTTTTAACTGTGGCAAATGTGTCCGAACCAGACAAGTGTTAAGAGAATTACTGGCTGCCAGGTTAAAGGTCGGGCCGTCAGTGCCCTCTGCCCCCTGCCTCTGATGGGTCTGTTTTGAGGGAAGTCATGTATCATGAAGACCACCTAAGATCAATGTTTCTCAACACTGTTATGCTGTAGTGTAGAACACATTCTGTGTTCCAAAAACACAAAGATGCAGCACAAAGCCCCCAAACATTAGAAAATAATTCACAACACGTCCATTCCCTTTGAATCTTATTCAGAGAGAAAGCTAAGCTTGTTTTGATGAACCTGTTGTTCTTCGTCAGACTGATGACGAGCACATGCTGAGCTCATTGTCAACTGTTTGGAAACGGCCAAAACAATCTGCTAACTCGTATATCTATTTTTAACTAGATTGTTTTGAAGTACATTTGGATCACAAAATCTGAGAATAAAGATGCAATATTACGAGAAAGTATTCTGAAGGAATTTTGTTATGTGATACCTGTCAGTATATAGGTTTCACACATAATGAAATACTATCTTTAACTAATTCAGGACTTTGAAAATATTGTGCAAGAAACGGTCTCTTCTGTATTCTGAGGAAAGACCACACAGACTTTGAGGAAACTCTGTTTTGTGGAGCAGGAAATGTTTGGTTGTGGTCGACTGCTGTTGTTGGTTACATCTGTGGGCTTTTGAGAGGGGTTTCCCAGTTTCTCCGGAAACAATGAGATTGATACTAAAGATTATGAACACTGGTTCTCCTTGCAGCCTATTTCCTAAATAAGGTTTATTTATTCTGGTAATATTCCTTTTTCTCGTTAAAGTACAAGTTTATTCTCATAATATGATGATGTAAAATTCAATAAGCCCCAAATACTCCTTTGTATTTAAGCTGCCAGCCACTGCAGTAAGGCCTTGTTATTGGTTAAAGCACTGTACCAGGTGACTTGAATTTTGAATGTTCACAGCATACCTGAGCAAATCGGACGGAGGTCCTGGTTGCTGTGGCACGCCGGCTGGAAATCACCGCCTCAGACATCTGAGTGTGCGTCTGTGTGTGGTCGACATTACCGATCTGCTGAGTTTTCTTTGTCTGCTTCAATTAGATTTTCCTCAGTAAAACAAAGGAGCCACACTTAACCAGAAAACACCACCCAGTCACTTTGCGCAGTCTGGGTTTACACCATCAGTCGTAAAACACGCAGCCACGAGCCGTGCAGTCTTGTGTTTGTGATGCTGAGGGTATTTCCAAGTCTTCTTCTTAACGTTCAAGCTAAATAAATTCAAGTTCTGCAATAAATAGGCCACATTTAATTAATAAATACATTTTCTTTCAAGGATTGAATCATAGGCTTCAGTCTGGACAAGTCTCAGGGTTCTGGCCATTATTTCTCCAATGGAGAGCATATGCAGAAAGTTCACAGACAGCGCACTTTTGTCTTACACAACAGGTAAAGAAGACGTTACACAACACAACCTATCAGGGTCACTTTTGAAAGCAGTTGGGTTTTGTAAGATGTCGTGACAAACCTGACCATGACCACAATTTGTTTGCTCTTGTGTTTCACATCTTTAAAGGTGAAGTTGATTAAGAGGTGAAGGAAGATTTATTACAGCTTGACCGAGAAACCCCTGTTATCAATCAGTATTGACGGGGCGCTGAGCAGATAAATGGCAGCACGGCTCCGACAACGTTCATCATAAAACAGACCAGAACCCTTCCAAAGTATAGTCACTCCGTGTTCATCCCCAGTCACATTCCTTTGACTCCAACCCAGCGAGGTTTTTATGTGTTCACAGTTCGCTCTTAGACATCTGGGTCAATATTACTGGCTATAGATTCTGACTCCGGACTCTGTGGGATGAACTCAAACCAGATTTTGGTCGTTTCTACAGATTTTGACTGACTAAAGTAAAGTTATTAAGAACAATAACAACAATACCTGAGAAAGCATGGTTTTTACCTCCTCCAAGGAGGTTATGTTTCCACCCCTATCCATTGATACGGATTACAACTAAACTGGGTGGAAGGATGCGGTGGGTCGGTGCAGAGCAGAGGGCGGATCAAGGAGTTTTTTCAATTTCTTTAACATAGCGAGATAGAGCATTTTTTGAACATTGCCGTTGATTTCTCAGAGAATATTTCATAGATCTTGAGGAAAAAAAAGTCAGGCATGTTAAGGGGACTGATATTTATGAGCGTGTGTAATTTAATGCATTCATATCAATCATATAAATCTGCAAATTTATACCTCAAAGTTTCCAAAGTCATAAAAGAGGCTGCAACGTTTTTTGGGGGATTTTCTATTACGTTGCGCAGGAGAATGAGCTTGAACTACAAGTAAACTAAAGATCTCATACACAAATATTTAGTCAAATAAATCAGCATCAGGAAAAAAATAACTATAAAACTAATGTGCTCCAGATGGATTTGTCCTGTTGCCTACCTTGTGCAGACACTTTCCAGATCATAGAGTTCAAGGGTATGGCTGAAAAACCGTCAGGGTCAAAAGTCAAACCATGAAGATGGGGTCAGACTGGGTCTGAATAAGTTATCACTCTTCCTCCTCGTGGCGTTTCTCTTTGAGTTCCTCCACAGAAACACAGATCTCGTTTGAAACTGAGTCACCGAGACAGTTTTGTTTATAAAGAATCAATTTACATGTAATCAAATTTTGTCATCAAAGCATTGCAGTCATGCAGCACAACAGAACAATTAGTTCTGCTCTCAAACTGAAAGACCACCCTCTTGAATAAAGATGTGGGGGTGGAAACAAACTACGATTTACTATCACTTATACCCACAGCAGCATGTGCTCTTATTTCCAACAAACCCAAGTATACACACTTAAACATATACACACATATTTTTGGGGCTGCGTGAAGGAACACACCACAGAACCACATGTCCCTATACATGACAGACATAAATGAACACACACTGACTCACACACACTGACTTGATTAAGACTTCACCTCAGGTTGCATCTTCCTCTGTGCTGTATCTCTGGCAACAGTTAGCAGACAGATCGATGTCTGGTGGACGGTTCGACGCTGTCATCCGTCTCTGGAACCAGCTCCGTCAGTCCGTCCATCTGGGAGGGATTACATGGCTGTGTGTGGTGTGTGATCATTTGAAGTCATCGATGGAGATCTGCTGTTGTGTGTCCCATCATCCTGAGACACACTCAGTTGCATCAAGTGAAGGGAAACGAGAGCCTGGTGGTCTCTCTCTCTCTCTCTCTCTCTCTCTCTCTCTCTCTCTCTCTCTCTCTCTTCCTTCTGGTTGTGTGAGAAGTTGCCATCACGAGTTCAGATTGTGGTGGTTTTCATCAGCTCTTGTCGCTCAGGGCGAATCCGTGGCAGCAGGTGAAGTCAGGCGGGGTAAAAGATGCAGAGGGAGACGGGTACGAAAAAGAAGGAGGTAAAATAACATGTAGTTGGAGAGGTACTGTAATCAGAGACAGAGATCAAATGCATAGAAGAAGACTTGGAAGTTGAAGGAGACTTGAAAGCATTGAGTTTGGTCCAGAAGAATGATAAAGTGAATTATGCCCCAAAGCTGATGGTCAGGATGACAGCCGCTCGCATTGAGGCAGATTTTACCCCGAGTCAGCAGAATGACAGAAAGCAGCGTGTGTGTGTGTTTACAGCTTCTGTTGCTGTTAAACGCGGCAACGGCTGAATGGGCGAAAAACCCACAGAACCTCTTTTCCTGACTATTGTTTCAGTGAAGGTCTCACTTACGGCACACAATGGACGATTAAAGTGGTTTTGTTAGTCAAAATCAATGCTTGTAAAGAGGACAAAGAAGAAAAGCCTTTGTTGCTGCTCTATCGATGAACAAAAGGTGGAGTTTATGGGATCCTCAGGGCGCTGTTGGTCTGTATTGTCACTGCACCGGGTTTCTCCCCCCCCCCCCCTGTAATTAGGCTTTTATAAACCAGAGTGATGGTGAGTCAGAAAACATCCAGGTCTTTGCCTTCAGGAATGAAAGAAATGAAAGCAAATGTTGCAGATGGTGAATGTAACTGCTGCCACGGCTGTGTAAACTCAGGAATCAAGAACGGAGCACGTGAAGAGCAAAAGTTTCCAAAACTGCCGCGATCATACCACAGAGTACGATGACAATGTTCCTCAGTTGTCTGTCATGTAAGCAGCCCGTGAAACTCACCATGTGCTGCTGCCAAAGAGTCAGAAGTTATTTGGTTGGAAGACACTACCGGCTGTGACTTATCAACGTGCCGGCCTTGGAATTCCTCGCTGCTGATGCTGTGAGCGTTAAAAAAAAAGAAACTCGCTCCACGGTGAATGCACGAGCGATTCCCTGCAAATTACTTTAAGCACGGATGTCAGCGGAGGTGAAACTGAGTTTGCCGCTGGACAGTTGCCCAGTTTGTTCCATCCCATTAGACGTTCTGTGAGTGTTTAAGGCTGCATGTGATTCGCAGATGCATGCTCTTACAGGCTGGGTTAGAGACCAATGCTGTGGGAATATCAAGGTGGAGGCCACAGTCATTTGTTTTTGATTGTTTACTCCCGCAGCCCGCTCGGGTCAACAACTCGCACCACTAACAGATTTAGAAAACAGGAACAAGATGCAGATCTTCATTTTGATTTGTTTGCTTTGGCCGTTTTCTCTCTTTGTTGTTTCCTTTATCAGACTTGGGTGCATTCTTTCACCCTGACTTCATTCTGTTGGCCTTTTCCATGCCACTGTCATCACCAAGGGAGCATGAAAGCTATTTCCCATATGGCATCAAGAGGGCCGCGTTAAGATTTCCTTTATTACCTCCGCCAAGGAAGCTATTCATCTGTGTTTGTTTGTTAGTTAGCAGGATTGTGCAAAATCTCCTCAACGGATTGCCATTAAACTTTAGTGGAGGGGTGAGATATGACCTAAGGAAGCATGAATTCATTTTAGTGCGGGTCCAGATCCACTTTCTTAAACATCGTGAGGCGTTTTTCCACATATTCTAAAGTTTCATTTGTAACTCTAGAAAAAGTGAATGAGAAGAATATGCTGTACAGTTGATGGATCAATAGATTGTCTATTCTTAACCAGTTTTAATAAGGTGCCCTTGGGCAAGGCACCTGCCCCCCGAAAGCATTGAGTACACACAAGCACAAGAAGGAGACACTCTCAGGCATGAATGTTTGTTTGAACTATTTGAGTGTGGTATAGAAACAGTTTACATGAGCTCATTCAGACTTCTAAATGTGGATAAACACCGATTTTAAAAGAGCTAATAAACACTTGGCAAAGTCAGATATCATTAGAAAAACAGAGTTTGAAGAATTGGATTAAGTTAATCTTTTCTTAGAGGTTTAGAGGTCTTGAGTATTAACTGTGGTTTTCCATGGTGTTGATGCAAAGAGTGTCAGGAGCACCACAGCCACAGTAGTTTAAAGAATACTTACAACAGCCGTGGGAACTTGTCCCATAAGGAAAGAGATGTCAGCTTTTCCATCTCTGCAAACTTTGGCCTGAGATCCACGTTCCGTTCAGAGCAGCCAGACACTTTTCCATGTTAGTTTTGAAAAGCGCCTCTGATCGCCACAAATGTTCCTACACTCCACCTTGAGGATTCACAAGGATGCCAAAATCTGGGTCATTTGGAAAAAAAAATGTCTTTCTCCTTTGTGTATGTTATTATAGAGATTGAAAGTGCTTGTGAGTGGAGTGAAAGAATGTGGAAGAAGGTTGCAAGGAACAGAAATGAAGATGTGTATGATTCCTCATTGCAAACAGTGTTACATTAGATGTTTGACTTAACAAAAATCACAAGACAGAAGAAGAGAAGGTTCTCTGCAACAAGTATCAATCAAACGTGAACATTTCTGATTTGACCTCTCCGCACATTTGAAGACTTGTAAAAAAGTTCATCTAAAGCTGTCCCTTTCCAAAAAGTCAGGGATCCTTTGTAATTGCCCTCTCCTCAACAATGGAAGCCTTGTTTTCCAATCTGCTTGCATGTGCATAACTGCAGTGTGTGTGTGTGTGTGTGTGTGTGTGTGTGTGTGTGTGTGTGTGTGTGTGTGTGTGTGTGTGTGCCTTTTTGCAGCCCCTCATCAGGCTCATTCCACAGCACAGCTGCAGTGGCTGAAGTCACACAGTTTGACTCGAGAAGGGGCTTAGCAGCTCATTACTGGATAGAACAAAGTAAGCTGAGAAACGGCGGTGACTAGTAGCCCTGGCAGAGGTACAGAGCCCAGGTCATGTTGTCACTGTGTGCTGAAGATGCTACACTTTTTTTCCTGAAGCACAGGGAAAGGTGTCCTCACTTGGGCCCAACACTGAGCTCACTTAGAAACAAAAACAACATAGTTACTGAAATGAAAGGTCCCTTTCCTGCAGAGGTTTGTCTGCTTGTACAACTAGAATGTCACTCAGTGGAGCACATACCTCGGCCAAGGCCAAACCTTAAATTCAATCAAGCTGCACCAAATTGCACACATCACCAGTGCTCTAAGTACGTCTGATTGTTTCATCAAGATCTCTGATCTCGATTTCTTGAGAAATTCACCAAAATGTTGTTAAACTTAATCGAATTCGCTCCAGAAGTTAATGGGTTCTTCCTTGTGTATTGTCGGCTTTGTAGCTTTTGGGATTTGGAATTGGTCCTTTTTAAAGCACATAGTACACTTCAAAAAATCCTTGAAATGGGAACTAACAGTGTCTGTGAAGATTTATTTAAAACTCCTCATCAGTTGAACTCTTTGTCTGCTCTGTCATTGTAATGCTTGTGTTCAGGAAGTAGATGACAACAGTTTTGTACATCAAAACATTTGGAATTGTTTTTTCCGTTTGTTCCTTTCAGTACAAAAGCATCTTCTCGCGCAAATGAATAGAAGAGGGAAGTTCGGACCTTGAGATCATCATCATCATCAAACCAGATCTGTCTTGAGAACATGTTTCCATTCATCCCTGTCATTTATTGGATGTTTTTCCTTCATCGCTTGTCTGTCTGTGTGTATCTTTCTCACATTTCTTTCTTTATGCTTTCCTTTCTCTGTTAGTTCAAATATCTCCTTTCCTGCCGTTCTTCTTGGCAGCTCATATTGTGACATTTTAATCTGGACATCCGCGTGCGTTTGCCAAAGCTAATATTTGGCTCAGCTGAAGAATTTAAGGACACAAGAATGCTCTCAGTTTTTCATCAGATGCAGACTTGAGCCTGTGGCCATATTAATCACGCAGCGTTTTTTCTGTTGTTTCTCTCCAGAGATTGGACCGGTAACAATCACAACAGACCCGAAGAAGTTCCAGTATGAGCTGAGGGAGCTGTACGTTCAGGTGGGTTCAGAGGTCATGTTCATCAAACTGAGGAAAACGGCCAGAGTAACCTGGACACTGAGAGTCATATGGCCTTAATAAAAGCAGGCAGACTGTGGTCGTGCCAGACGTCTTGTTTGGAATGTTTGTGAGCTGGTCAGGAAGCTTCATCAGTCAGTCTCTATTAGAAGATGAAGGAAATCTCAAAGAAAAATAGATTTTTCTTTCTTTTACAAGAAACCTGCAATCAGTTTTTACATTTAATGTGGATTGTCATCCTTTTATATAATGTTGCTAGGAGGTCTACCAGTCAAAGCCTCGGTCACATGTTGACTTTGGAAGATGATACTGAAAATCTCTTCTCTATCTCAGGTTTATTTTTCTTCCTGCACCATTGCAAACACATGTATAAACAAAAACATGCGATGGCCAGACAGCTAAACAGAGCACTGCTAAGTCTGTGTACTGAGAGGGAGAGGACTTTGTGATGGAGCTTTCTTCCACAACTCGAGCAAGTAGAAAAACTGCAAAACCAGTACTCTTCAAATTTAAAGAAGACAGGGAGACAGAGCCGAGTAGCACTCAGAAGTTTGTCCTGTGAAGACAGACATTGGCGAGTGTCTGTGCATCCTTGGCATGTGCTCCTCTCTATCTGGTGCGTGAGTGTGTCTTGTGTCTAGCATGGACGAGATCCAGCTTCCTCTCACTCGCTGCTTCATTCATGAGTCTGTTTTTCTTCACCTCCTCACCTGCACATCCCCTGAAGAGGCTTTGGCCGGAGTGCGCGGAAAAATCGACATTTTTCTTCTTCTTTCATGAAAAGTTACATTTTAAAGGTTATAAATGAGATTTTAAATGCAACATATTGTGCTCATATCCATTATGTGCTCTAATGTTTAAAAAACACATACTGTCCCTCTGTGTGTCTGAGCTTTACTGGTCTCCGTATTTTAACTAATACATGTTAGCCCCTCTCTGTGAAACCACTGAACCTCCCAAAGAATTCTAAAAGCAAGATGGCTCCTGCTCCGGCAGCCAAGTAAACATGACACCCGGGTGATCACGCCAATTTCCATGAGTGCAGATTAACACCGTAACCACACCTGTCACCTGCAATACACTCTGAATCAGTGGGCTACACACAGGAGCAGCACTACCCATTCCAACTGGCTGCTAGTCACCATGCAGGCCCACTGAGAGTGTGCTGCGCTCAGGGCTTTCAGAGTGAGCGCGGTTTCAAAAACACACTTTTACCAACTGAAGCGTTTCACCAGGCTCACCAACACCCGTGGAGGGTACAGACAATATCTAGCTGAGAACACAAAGGGAGGTGTGGCTGAGGGTGCGACAGATGAAGTATTTGTTTTGGTCCAGGACGCTATAGTGCAACATCTCGTGATGGAATGTCATATGTATACAACCTTTAAGGAAGGACGTGTTGTTTTTAAACCACAAAAGCAGAAGTACACAGCGGGGGTTATCAGGTTTATTGCTGGGGGGCAGAGGTTGAATGGAGGAGTTGATTTTCTGGTCAGACAGGAGATGTTGGGTTTCAGAGGAAATAGAGGAACTCTGTCTATTCACCCTCTTCCCCCCACCTGGCCTAAAGTAATGGGTCACCCAATTCCAGATGTTACTCTTTGGAGATGATGCATCAAAGATGGCTGCTGGACCCCTCAGACAGACAGATATGTGCCTATTGGAATGCCATAGAAAACATTTCCTGTAGACCCAGTTAGTCAGACAGAGAGTTGATGAGACCTGCTCTAGTTATTCTTGTCAATATGGTTGGAAACAAGATTAAATGTTTTTATTTTTAAGTTAATTTGATGTCAACAGTCTGCTGCCTTACAGCTTTTGTCTTCTCTGCATTATAATAGCTCAGTGGTCATGTGTGCTAATCGGAAAGCACAGAATCAAGAACCTCTCGGTCTGGTCTGCTACTAACCTGGTTGCATTTTATTCACATTCATTTTATTTTATTTTATTGAAAAAGTAAAACTTAATAGGACTGTTACTTGTTACAGATGCTGCAAGCTTGAGAATCATCATGGACTCGTCTAGATTTGTATTGTATTAAATGTCCTGTAGTTGTAATATTTGAATCATCACCAACACTGAATAAATCAGAAAACTGTTAAATGCCTTGTAAACTCATCTGCACACATGTATATAAGCACATATGCTGACGATACCCTTCTCTTTCTCAGGGAGGTGGGGACTGCCCGGAGATGAGTATCGGTGCCATCAAGATCGCTTTGGAGATCTCCTTGCCGGGGTCCTACATTTACGTCTTCACCGATGCCCGTTCTAAAGATTACAAACTGACCCATGAAGTCCTGCAGCTCATTCAGCAGAAACAGTCGCAGGTTTGAAGATTTTTTTCAAATACATTATCATGGTTTGTGTAGGTTAGGTTTAAAGGAACAGAGATCACATTTTGATATGTGTGCATGAATGTGTGTAGGTGGTGTTTGTGCTGACGGGGGACTGTGACTGATAGGAGTCACATCGGCTACAAGGCTTACGAGGAGATCGCCTCCACCAGCTCTGGGCAGGTCTTCCATCTAGACAAGAAACAAGTCAATGAGGTAAGAGTACTCCTTTTAGATTCAGAGGAAAAGCTTGAATTTTGATCAATGTCAATATTTTTCTCCCTGCACCCATTTTCTCCTACACCGAGATGGCTTGAGATGAATGCACTGTATCATATTACCATCACATCACAGCTGAATGCTCCTTCACATGTCCCGGGTAGAGCAGCATCTGGTTCTGGGTCTCACACAGTAGCGGTGGGATGCTCCATAGGGACAAGGAGGAAATAAAGGGGCAAGACTGTGCTGGAATGTCGGACATTTTCGGATGAAAGCTTTGCACATGCTGAGGGGGACAACCTTGTTTGCAGTGTGTGTGTGTGTGTGTGTGTGTGTGTGTGTGTGTGTGTGCACATTATAAATGATGCGTATTTCCTGCATTCTTTACATTTTTGATCCATCGCTGTAGATCCTTAAATGGGTGGAGGAGGCCGTGCAGTCGTCCAAAGTCCACCTGTTGTCCACTGATCACTTCAGTGGGGTCAGCAACACGTGGCAGATGCCCTTTGACCCCAGCCTCAAGCAAATCACAGTGGCCCTCAGTGGCCCCGCACCTGACATCGAAATAAAAAACCCAGAGGGTAAGATAAGTGTTATGTGTACATATCAACGGAGCTTGGAATCTAAAGATTGATCAGACATTTATCAGCATACTTGCAAAGATGAGTGTCAAAGGGAAAATTAAAAAACCTGAATAAACATGCCAAAAACAGCTGATTCCATTCAGGGCACCAGGGGGAACTGATTAGTTTGATGAGTATGAATCTTGAATTCTTTTTCACAGTGATCATCATCACAGTATGTTTTGTTGTTTGTAGAGATAATAGAACAATAATAACCATGCAACATCCTTCGAGTATTAGGGCTAATTTCAAGGACAAAGCTCAAGTTGAACATAAAAAGTCATAATATTATGAGAATAAAGTCGTAATTTGATGAAAAACAGTCATAATGTTCCGACTTTATTCTTGAGCTCTCTGATGTTTTCCCTTTAAGTCCAGTGCGGCTGCAGTGTTGTTTTGGAAAACCTTTTAGAGACTGGTTTGGATTTGAGATGTCATGTGGGAGGATCGTATTGAAATATTATGAAAAAGAAGAGACAACTGTTTTGGGATAGTTCTCAGGAAACAAAGCTAACTGTAGAAGCCGCAGTTAATGGACACAGAGCAGGTAGAGGTAAAGTGGGTGAAACAAAAACCAAACCATTTTTTTCCTTCATGGGACTGGATTTATTCCAGCATCATCTGGAGTCCACATGGTCAGCACATGTTCCTTCACTTACAGTATGCTGGCTAATGCTAAAACCATAACCTGCATCTTAATATTTGGACAATTTACAGCAAAATTGAATATGTAGCCATAGAGCCATAAGAATTTGATTGCATGGGTTAAAGGTGAATAATTGTATCGATGTTCGTGTTTGGCCTCCAGGGAATGTTGTGGGGAAGAGTGACGGCCTGACAGAGCTCCTGCACATTCCCAACTCGGCCAGAGTTGTCAGCATCAAGGACCCGCAGCCGGGGATGTGGTCTATCAAGGTAATCAATTCATCCTTTACCTGGAAATGTGTGTAAAGTGGCAGGCTTCCGCTAACAATTCCCAGAACTGAAGCTAATCTTTCAAAGAAAGATTTACTGCAAGTAGTTCAGTAGTAGCCTATAACCATGAAATGAGGTCTCAACTCACACCCCAGGAGGAAGCTGTGGCCCTACAGGAAGGCTCTTTAGTCCAATTGCTGCAGTAATGTATCAGCGTGTTCAAATACAGTGATACAGAATCAATTTAACACGCATGTTGTGTGGGGAAAGCAACAAAAAAAAAAGGATCACAATTTGAGCCTGAGATGATTTTAAGACAGTCCTGGTTGGTTGGAGAAAATCCAAGTCAACACAGCCCCCTTCGTTTCTGTTTGAGCACCCTCGTCGCTGTGCTCCTGTTGGGGAGTTGAAACTGTCGGCACCCTGCTGCCGACGTAATGTATAAAAGGTCACACATTTGACTGCCAACACTGTCAATTCCAGATGTTGCGAAATGACAAGCATTTTTACCTGAGTGATTTGTCGTGGGGGCCTCACTGACCCCTGTATTCTCTGCAGACCCCTGCTGGGACTCTTTCCCTCATCTCCGCATAGCTGTGTTTTGTGTTAGCGCTCATTTGATTTACGGGGCCGCAGATTGGATGAAAAACTGTGTCATCGAGAGAGGATGTGTGTACGCTGAGAGATTTGCAATACTGTTGTTAGGTATTCCCATTATTTGCTGTGGAACGTCTTTACTTTGGATGCTCTTTTACACATAACATTTGGTTTTAATCACTTGCGAGTTCCCAGCATACAGCGCATTAGTGGCTGTTTCTTAACTCGCCTTTTCATGCCTTTCCAGCCCCTTTTCACAAAGCACTAATGACATTATGGGCTGTTAAGTGAGAACATACTGTATCATTGGCTGCGGTGCACGCATGTATTTACATGTAGATACAGTTTTCCACTAAAGTCCACATGAGGTTTTGGTTTTTTTGTTACACGGGTGTGAAAATGCACTCAGTAGTAATACATTTGTGTTTATGGTCTGATGTTATGGTCAGCCGTACTTTTTCTGTGGAAGGCTCATATTGATAAATCTTTATTGGCCAACTGATTTATCGATGAATTGATCACAGTAGTTGGATAGTTTTGTTCTCTACTTGGAGTAAAAGATGCTCCTGCATCACTGAGGTTTCTGTTTAATATCTGCTTAAAGACCACATCAGCAAACTCTGACTGACATCTGTGCTTTCTGACTTCATCCCGTGTGGTGACTTTTCTCATGGAAAAGAATATGAAACAGACATAAAAAACAGATATTGCATCCTGGGGTCTAATTTCTGTCCTGTGTCTGCCTCTCTCTCTCTCTCTCTCTCTCTCTCTCTCTCTCTCTCTCTCTCTCTCTCTCTCTCTCTCTCTCTTCTTTAATCTCTCTCTGTCACTAACAGTATCTTCTTCCCTCGTACATCTTCCTCTCAACACGTTTACTCCTCATATTCTCTCCCACAGAGAAGCACTCTGGGATTTGCTGCTCTCTCTGCCTTTTCCATCTCCCCCCCCCAGTACACAACACTGGCTGTCCAACTAAAAATAGTGTAGCTGTGTTCCCCAGGACGTCCAAAGATATGTGGATAAATACTTGCAGTGGGAGTTTGCTTGTTCTGCCATGCTGGGTTTCAGTAACACTAATGGCCCGTGACAGCCTTGTGTAAAACCCAGGCCGCAGATTGTGTGTGAAAAGGAATTTAATCCTTTTTAATCTGCCTTTAATTGGATATTGTGGTGATATAGAACATGGGTTCAACGCCTCATCACCTTCTTCAGTTTTGCCGTGTGAGTTCTTGCAGCGTCACCCTCCCTCTGTGCTAATTTCATGCTATATCAATGATCCTATTTTGCATCCAGGCATTGTTAGATGCTATATTCAGTGTTTTGAGTCCCAACTGGTCAAAAAACATCAACACCCGCTCACATCAGGCTTCAATGGGAATGGAGTCTTCAGTATTCACTCCTGGGGTCAAATGACTGCAGTAGACACAGGTTTTAATCGGCTCCGATTGGCACCAGGGTTAATGTGCAAAGTTTTGACGACGAACATGATGCACCAGGGGTGAAATAACAGAAAGACAAACTCTCTACTAGCAGAGGGAAATCAGTCAATCGTCGTTTTGAAGCGGGTTTACTTGCGTTTTAAAACAACTGCTAAATTTGGTGTGAAAGAGTCTTTACTAGGACGTTCACAGTCTTCCAGAGAGTAATCCAGATGAAGTGTGTTTTTGCTGCAGCGAATTCAGCATTGACAAGTATATTTAAGCTTCATACTGAATTTTATAGCCCATTAAAACAGTTTGGGGAACGTTGTAATTTTAAAAGCATGCAAACAGCCCAAAGGAAGCCAAGCGCAGGTGACCTGTTCCTGCTCTCTCTCTCACAGAAACACACAAGGACACTTCATAAAAGTCACAAAAGCAGTATCGGCTGTACAGTCTGTCAGCAGCAGGGAGGAACAACCTGTGATACGTCTCCTTCAGACACTCAGGGTGAATCAGCGTGTCTCTGAGTATGAGTGAAACCACTTTTCAGACACGACTGGAAAATTGAGTCCGGTCATTGTCTTACACATATGAAGATCGTAGCAGGAGATTGTCCCGGGTCAGACACGTTCACAAAAACAGGACAATGTCCAGAAATGTCAGACGAGGGGTCATTTTCCGGGCATATTACGAGGGGGCTGGCAGGAAAACGTGTCTGGAGCAACCAACTCAGACATTTGCAGTTTTAACATACAGCCCCTCTGGAAAATTTCTGGAAAATGTCCAAGATCTGACCAGTTGAGTTTAGGGTGTTGGCAAGACCTGGGCAGTTCACTTTGTCTGGGTGGGTGTGAAACAGGGAAATGAGTGCCTTAATGACAGGGACTGTTCTTTTTTTGGTAAAAGCATGACCTTTAAAGGACCTCTCCCCTAATTATGGCCTCATTTACAACTAACTAAAGACCCAGGGATAATCCTCTAGCAGCCATTAGGGCAGGTTTGATGGCCACAGCATGTATTGTGTTTCGTGACGGCAGGCATTAGCATCTAAGGTTGTGCGAGATCCCCTTTGTTCTGGTGTTAACTCAATTTCACATCAAGCTTAACTATTGTTATCTGTCTGCCTGAATGCACGTCACTGTCCTGGTTGTTTTGTTTTTCTCTTCAGGGAATTAAAGTTCATGTTGGGTAAAACATAGTCATCGTCTTGAAACACAATAAATCTGCACATTTTCTTTCATTTCACACAATTGCAAATGACAGTTTAGGTTTGCATGCCTCGATGTGTGTTGTGAGTCAGTGTCTGTCGCACCTCCAAGACGTGCAACCTAAGGTGAGGAGTTTCCACCTCTCAGCAACCTATACTTCACTGTAATTACTCTGTCTCCATTTGTGAAAAGCTTCAAAAGAGCCCTGCACGGCGAAGAGCGCACGAGCCATTAGCCAATCTCTGATTATAGTGGTCGTGCTTGTTTAATTAAAGTATGAATGTCAGACTGAGTGGGTCATCTCTGAATCGTGGATGTTTTATAAGCTCGGGTGTAAGATACTTGTCAGTCAGTTGGCCTGTCTGTACATGTGTGGATGGTTGGAGGATGCACACAAAGGCTGTTACACAAACAGCCTTTGTGTGTGTCTGTTTAAAGCTCTCAGAGCGTAGATGCTACAACTCTGTGGTGTCAATTTGCAATTTGTATTTGTATAACATATGACAATCATATTGTTCCATATATATGCTAGTTATTGGGAATTTTACCTGTTTATATACTTAGCTTAGCTTAGCTTAGCATACTATCCTTTAAAATGCAGTGTACTTCCTTAGGCCATCATCATGTGCCACTGTACTTTACTCAAGTACTTTTTTGATAATATGTCTGCAGTGAAATGTGTATTATACATATTCTCTGTCATTAACATTTTTCTTTTGCTGCTGTACAAGTAAATTTTTTCTGGCATGGGATCAATAAAGTTTCTCTTTACTCTTATCTTATAACAAAACTGATGATTTACACTTTCATTGCACCTGAGTATGATGACCGATTTAGTTTAAACCCCTGTACTATAATAACAAGTAGTTATACAATACAACAGACACACAATATAAGTTTTGAAAAAGTATTAATGTAAATTTTTTTGTGATACAGGTCTCCAGCGAAGGAAGACACTCTGTCCGTATCTCAGGTCTCAGCACTATTGACTTCAGAGCCGGGTTTTCCAAAAAGCCCACCCTGGACTTCAAAAAGACCTCTAGTCGGCCAGTTCAAGGTCAGTGAGGTCACCCTTTCCAAATCGTAAAAACAGGGAAGGACACCACAGCTGTTGTATGTTTTCTCCTTCACCTGTTGTCTTCACTCATGTCTTGTAGCTCTGGACCGGTAAAGAATACAGTATGTTGAGTTTCTTGTGGATTTTCCAGGTATTCCCACCCACATCCTGCTGAACATCACTGGTCTGTCCCCTCCTGCTCGGGCTGACAGGCTGGAGCTCCTGTCAATCACGGGTGAAGTCATTAAAACATTGCCAATCCGCTACTACCCTGAACGCCAGCCGCACGGCCTGTGGAACATCACAGAGTTCGTTCCGCCCAACGCGGCCTTCTTCCTGCGGGTGACTGGATACGACCGGGATGGTTACCTGTTCCAAAGAGTCTCCAGCGTTTCTTACTCCAGTATCATACCTGGTCAGTGATGGTGATACGTATTTACCCCACTAAAATGAAGATGTAAGGAATTGCTTACTTTTATTAACTGCCTCAGCCATTATCTCTCTTTTAGGTGCCCCTAAGGTGCTGATGCCAGCCACAACTCATGGCTACTACCTCCAGAGAGGGGCTGTTAACTGCCAGGTAGAGAGTCTGATCCCCTTCACCCTGCGCTTTAGTCGGGATGGAAGACGACTTGGGGTGGACCAACTTCTCAGGTGAGCACGGTTGTAAAGAAAATGAGTCCCAAAAGTCCCAAACATCACATATCTTTTATAATCAGTTATATATCAGGCAGGGGAAAGTTTAAAGGGCAATTTACTTCAGATATGGAAATGGAATCAAATGAGGGGGCAGAGGCTGGAATGTGGGATCTGAGCTACGGACCGAGTGATGAGTTCGATGAAGCGGTGCAGGTGAATCAGGATGACTGGCAGATCTGGGTCTGGGTTGGTAAGAGTTGAGAAAGAAGGAGCGTAAGCATGGAGCAGGAGAAACCACAGGGAACGAGAGTAAAACGAGGCAGTTGGCTGGTGGAGTTGAAGAGATGATGAGCTTCAGCTGTGCAGATGAGCTGGCAGTGGAGGAACGAGGCAATCACACACACACACACACACAAAGACAAACGAGGGACAGACAGCCCACAGAGGGAGAACACAAGGAAAAGGAAGGAACAACCTAACCCTGGTAATACTCTGGCTAAAAAAGCTTTAAAGTGCCTATATTCCATTTCCATACAGCCATGTTTTAAGCATTACAATATATTAGCAGCACGTGAGCAGTCAAAGCTCGTTTTCTGGGCTGCTCTTCTTCTACTGTACCAGGTTTCGACACACGGCCAAGTTCAAACTCGAAATGAGCTCCACAGATGTTGTTGTACTGGGATGACGATGGTGGGTTGGCTCCCTCCTCTTTATGCCAGGAGACATATTGGACATTCAGTTTGATGATGTTGGTTTTCACTTCTCATGCAAATCTGTAGCATAGCAAAGCATAGCATAGCATGGCATGGCATGGCATAACAAGACAAAGTTATTGAACACGCTTTTCTCTCCATTTCTTCTGTCACTCTTTTGATCCCAGTGAATCTGGAAGTGCATCGTGGGAAATAGCCCAGGTTACTCTGAAGGACGAGGGCGACTACGAGTGTATTGCTATCAGCAGTGCAGGGACGGGAAGAGCTCGCACCTTCCTGGATGTTTCAGGTATGTTAACATTCCACAACTGTCACAGTCTGATAACCTGTAAGTTTAGGGTTTCATTTGATTATTTATTCTACAACTATTCTATTAAAATCAAAAGATTGATTCAGAATGTCGTTTTCAGCGAACCGTAACAATGTAGTTTATATTAATTTAAAATTTAAAATCTAAACTACCATCTAATCACTGCAGCTAATGAGCCAGGACTGTTATTACACTCAACGTATAATCAGTGTGTGATGGATCTACTCTGGACATTGAGCAATTTAAAGTCTCATTGGCTTTAATGTCCTGTATCATGTTTAGTAAATAAAATATCTGGAGTTAAATGGTGCTGCAAGACGGATTTTATGTAATGCTCTAGAGCTTTACACACACACACACACACACACACACACACACACACACACACACATATACTTTACTTATGAACACAGGGTTATGAATACAAGTGCCAGTCACTATGGGTTTTATTTAGACTCTTCGCTGTGGCTCCCATATAGAGAACCTGCATGATGGCAGAATTAATATAACGTTATGGAAAGTTTGAAACCAGCTCTCCAACAAGATGAAATCCATGCCTGCCAGCGGCCGTGTCATGGGGTTTCTGGTATGGTTAGTGTGCCTGACTTGTTAAGCAATGGACTGTGGATGTGGTGTAAGATGAGAAAAGTTTTAAAACTGTAAATAAGTTCCAGGCTGTGCAAGAAAGAAAATGGGTTTAGGGCTCAATGTGAACAGCAGAGCAGAGACCACTCGTCACCACAGTAATAAATGCATGATGATTTATGATCTCAGAAATTCATAACCCAGGTCATAAGTTACTTGGAGGATGCGCTTGTGATCTTTATGTTGTCAAAGCTTGGAGCACAGACAAAAAGGAATATATAATGATTTATACTTTCTAATTTTTCTTTCCCCCAAATCCTCTGTAGTGCTTTCATTTTTCAATCAGACCAATTTTTCCAGGATGTGATACCTGAACTGACATCACATGAGTCCAAACTCAGTCAGTAAACGTCCCCTTGTCCAAACGTTCCTAAAAAACAGTGGAGGGGAAGACGTCGAAGAATGGAGAAGAAGAGTTGAAAGTTACTTTGTGAAAGAGAAGAAGGAAAGAGTGGAGTCAGGGGTGGATCTTTTTAATTTATGAGCGCAACCTCACGACTGTAACTCGCGGTCCAACGTTGCAGAGGCGACTACGTTTGTCCAACTGTTCCCACTTATAATGTCTCGTAAATGAGGTGAAATTAGTCCTCCTCAGCCACAATCCGACCTTTGTTAGTGGGCCAGTTATATTCTTAACAGAGTGACAGGGCCTCACATTGTACACATGTACACACAGAGAAACACACACGCTACACCATTCATCCGCCAAATTTATGTCTTCCTAATCCCACAGAGCTGTGCCGAGATCTCCAGCATCCTCCCCCTACCAGAGCCTCTGCCACCTCTCCCTCGTCTTCACTCTCCTTCCCCCTTTTCCCTCCGTTTTACCTCTTTTCCCTGCTTAGCTCTGGCTCACCTCTGAAAGACATGATTGACGACACAATGAGGCTCGAGGGTTTAGTTTAACGAGAGAAAACACAGAGAAAGAGGAAAAAACCCTTAATAAGCCGTGTTACTGTTTTTTGCACAAAGCTAAGTACATGAAATACCTTTATACAAAGCTAAGATGTACACACTTACATGCAAACACACATTGTGGGGGACAGCAGTGCATCATACAAGGGTGATGCTGTTGATGGAGGTTCCTATCTGTGTCTCAGAAGCTAAATGGACTAAATCGGTGACTCCCAGAACTTTAAGCCATTACTCCACCAGCAACCCAGTTTCACTACTTTCTTATGTCTTTGAGATGTTAGAACAGCAAACACAGAAAATGTGATGTTCCCCATTTTATCAAATTTTAGTAGTTGTCTGAGGCATGAAGAGATCAAACTATCCACAACTAGAAGGGTGCTCAGAAAACGCATTCCTCTGCCAAGGCTAACGCCCTGCAGTGACGTGTTAAAGAAATTGGAAAAAATCGATGATTCCCAGATCCACCAGTTTATCCAAATCTGTTCCAAATTTTCACGGGCTACTTCTTGGGTCGTGTCCCACCCTTTCACAAAATTCCTTGGAAATCAGTTCAGTCTTTGAGTAATCCCGCACACAACCAGAGAAACAAACAAACACAATAGCAACAAAGTCTCCTTGATGGAGGTGAAATTACAAAATAAAATGTATGCAAGTAAAAACTCTGTGTGTTTTTTGGGGATGAAGACAAACAAATTTAGTTGAAAAATGAAGATGGAGGCTTGAGTTTTTTTGCCACGGCTGCGTGTTCGGATCCGACCAAGATCTTTGCTGCGTGTCTTCTCCTATTCTCTCTTATTTTTTAAGATTTAATAATATACTTCACTCAGAAACTTAGTAGTGTCTGCAAGATTGTGCCTCATGAGTAGAAAATACTGTCTATGCATAGAAAAACATTCGCAAGAAGAAAAACAACTACTCGCTCTGAATTCCTGCTTAGCTTTCTTTATGATGTCAAGTTTCTGGCAGCTACCAACAACATTATCTCCTCACTCTGCAGAGCCGCCTCCGGCCATCACCGTTGAGAGTAACGTCACCGCCAGCCCAGGCTCCCGCGCTGTCCTCACCTGCCACGTCGCTAGCACCGTCAACTTCAACCTCACCTGGCTGAGAGGGGGTCACGATGCCCGCCTGGACCCGCGGGTGCGAGTCCTGGGCAACCTCTCGCTGCAGGTGTCCACTGTGACTCCGGATAACTCAGGCTGGTACGAGTGCATCGCCATCAACGAAGGAGGGGCGACCGCAGAGCGAGTCTACCTGAGCGTGCAAGGTGAGGAGTGCGTGTTTGAGTCTTTCTCTTTGGTGTGAAACTACTCGGCTACAGTTGATCGAATGATTAGAAAGTGAGTGTTTAACTTTGAAAATGCATATATGTGCCTTTGGCATGTGTGTCTGTTTTTTTTCTGTGTGATTTAAACCTTGGGGGAGAAGCCCTCTTGGCAAACACAGTCTCCTTCTCAAATACAAAATCATCCACCCTTCTTCCCTCCCCTGCTCCCTATAATTCACCCTAATGCTTTCTGGGAGGCGTGAAGATTATTAATGCCTCACTCTCAGGCAGCGCTAAAGTAGAGTTTTTCATCTCCTGACAGCTCCTATAATCTTGCTCCTAACACTTCCCTGACACCGAATCAGGAACACTTGCAGATGGAAGAGTGTATCGCTGACTATCTGGCAAACGGCACAGAGTGGATGCATTACAGCCGCTAAAATCTGCCATTAGCCGACGACCTCAGCCAGAACCTACCGAGGTTTAGAGGTTCGCGGCAGCAAGAAAGAGGAAGAAAGCGGTGTCTTGCATAATCCAATATCCAACCCTGTATTTACTCTGTTATACAACCATCGGCCTCAGAAGAAGTTAATTCAGAGTCCATATGCTGCTTAGTGTAGCCTCAAATCCTCCGTGTGTGTGTGTGTGTGTGTGTGTGTGTGTGTGTGTGTGTGTGTGTGTGTGTGTTGCCAGCTCTTAATTTGTAAAGCAAAAAAAAGAAATTGCTCCACTTTACCTTAACCTGTGTGATTTTAATTGAAGTGAACTGTGTCAAAGTCAAACCTGAGGGACACAGACGGAGGAGTTGCAGGTTTAATACCAGAGTTGCCTGGCAGGTTTGGAGGAGAACTCTGTTATTTAGCTCGTCTCGCTGAGTGATAAGTAGCACAGTTGACCCTAAAACTTTTTCCCTGGTTTAACTGGATCATTTTCTCTCTTTTAAAATCTCCTCACTTGCCTTCTTTTCACATCATCCCGTCACAGCTGTCTTTTTTATTCTTTCTCAAACCATTTTCTCTCTGCTTTTTCGATTCATTTATGTCAATCTCTTTTCGGTAACAGCTGTTAGCAAGCCCCCGGGGGTTTCCCCCTGGTCAGCCCCATCATAGTCATTAGTTTCACTTTGAAGTGAGTCAAGTCTGCTGACATCTTACAACACTTGGCCAGAAAACTGTGGAACTGAGCGCATGTCCACACAACACCAACAAAATGGAAAAACACCCGTCTTTTCATTTTGACCTTCAGGCCACACGGCTCTTTTTATATGTCGGTATACTGCACACTGCAGGTGTTGTCATTGAGCTGACAACTTACCAGTCATAAAATATATAATAGATCTGAAATCTGTCTGTGTGTGATTTTTATAACACACGACTGGCAAATATGAAAACACTACAGCAAGTATGAAAACAGTGGCAAACAAGAAAATGTAGCAGCACAACCTGGAAACGCTGTCGTGGATGCATATTGTTGTCACACGTAAAAACAGCTCTTTGAAATGATTCAGCTTCACGTGGATATCGTCAGAGATGGAGCAGGTGAGAGCTAAAGATAGGCCTCCTCCTCCTCGCTGCTGCTGAGTCAAGGTTAAAGAATGTGTCTTCCCTCGCAAGATCCTCCTTTTCTTTCTGAACTCTGAGGTGTCATTTTCTCCCTCAGGGCTGTGTGACCTTGCGAGACATAGCGGCAGGAGAAGAGTTCGGCTTTAGCTGTAAAAGAAAACAACAGGGACCCTGACCCGCTTTCCGACCTTCCCTTCCTTTTGACCTTTTGTCTGCTAAATGATCAACACTGCACAGCCTCGGGCATCACTAAGATTTAGATCCTGTGGAGTGACAAGTTGATGTATTTCAATTTGTTCTCGAGCTTGTAATATATCAAAGGTCACATTTTTTTACTGGCGGCATCTGGAAAATTGCGCTGTATTTCTTTTGAAAACGCGGCATCGCTGATGATTGAAGTGGAAACATCAGCTCAAACCTATACATTCCTTCACACATGCTGTACTCTGTGTGTGTGTGTGTGTGTGAGTGTGTGTGTGTGTGTGTGTGTGTGTGTGTGTCTATTCTACTGTTTGAAGCTGTGGCTGCCGATCTGGAAAGGTCACAGACTCTGGAGATGATTCTAGCTGTGGGAAAAACAAAGCCTTTAAAAGGATGGGTTGAAAATCACGAATCAATTGGAAAAATCTCCAGGATTCCAGAGCTTCCCAGGGTCTGGAATCAATATCTGATGAAATAAGGGTAAAAGATATGCTGAGAAACAAATGTTGTAACTGCCGTCACTCTTCCTGCTACAGTCACAATTTATTTTACCTCTCTCTACGCTAAGGAGACCAGGGTCGACTCCACACGCTCAGAAGCTGAGTGACTGAATTTGATGGCAACTGTTCAATTCGGTGAATAATCAGCAGATTCATGTTTTGTTTTTTCCTCCAGAGGCGCCCAGGGTTTCAGTCGAGCCTCGGAATCAAACCTTTACGACAGGAGAAGAAGCGAGGATCAGGTGCTTGGCCAGCGGTTACCCTCCGCCCCGTCTGCTCTGGACACACAACGACATGTTCATCATGGCATCCAGCAGGTAAACTGCAATTGATTTGTTTGAAGGTGCTATTTAAATAAAGTTTGATGGTCAATGTGCTGCTGTTTTTTATGTTTTTATAACAGCCATGTATTAGAACCATTTAAATTTGTTTGTCTTTCTGTGTCATCGCTCCCGAATGTACTGAAATGCCTCCAATTTCCACGCACAGACACAGGATGATGGCCGATGGCACACTGGTTGTGAGAAACATGGAGAAGAAGGATGGAGGCGTGTATGGATGTTTGGCGAGCAACCTGGCGGGGACGGACACAATTGACCTCCATCCTAACTTACATTGGTGAGTGGCACAGTGCTCACATTCAAGTGAAAAATTTAAATACATGGAAACATGGACTGAACGTCTGACATCGAACATGATTATCTTAAAATTGTACAATTCAAGAAAATCACTCACAGACACACAACAGTTCCCTCACATACACACTCAGACATGCACACCAGTATCACTGCATTTCGTTTGCTGCCTCTGTTTGTGATTATGATCCATTCTGCAACAATTCTCCCTCCGTAGAACCTCCTGTGGTGACGGTGGCGTTGAGTGAGATTCTTATTGGCATCGGAGAAACCATGGTTATGGCCTGTTCAGCTTCTGGAGTCCCTCAGCCTGAGATCCTGTGGTACAAAGGTAAATGTCCGGCAGAGAGAAACAAACCAAGCTAATTTAACGTTATTAAAAAGTTACAGAATCATTTATCTTGAGTAGTTTTTAGTCTTATCCTCAACTTGCTCACACGGCCCAAATAACACTTATATTTCCTAAAAAGCTGACCAAACTCGACTGCTGTATTTGTGTACGTTTTTAGGTGATGTCCAACTGCGTTCATCATCCCTCTGGGACGTGGACACACTCGGAGGGACGCTGACCATCAAGGAGACCCAGATGGTCGATGCTGGAGATTACAGCTGCGTGGCCGTCAATGCTGCCGGCACTTCGTCGGGACAGATCTCTCTGGATGTAGGAGGTGAGAGCAGCAGCTACTTTAGTTCATCTCGTAAAAGCACGACAGAGTCTTTGCTTGTTTCTTAGTGTTGAAACTCCCATCCCATCAGGATGTCCCGAACTGGATTATTTCGGTCAATATTCCAAGCTACTGTGACTAAATGTCCGATCTGGACAATAAAGCACAATTAACCCAGCTACAAGCAGGTCTAGATTAGAGGGGTAAAAGCGATCCCTTTATTTGGAGCCTTAAACTTGCTGTTACGGCTCTGACTAATCTCTGATGTGTACTGACACACAGGCTGCTTTGGAGCTGTTAGTGAATGATGCCTTTGACAAACCAAGCAAAGAACATGTCTGGTTTATAACTAAACATGCTAACACATGGGTGTGTCTGTATCCATGCATGGTTCACAGTGTGAGGTGGATTTTTGCACAAGCACACAGTTTAAAAACGCCCAACAATCCGTTCCAGCTGCTCCCAAGTTCACCCGAGAGCCGTCAGATGTGGCGGCAGACATCGGCTCCAGCGTGACCCTGCTGTGCCACGTCCAAGGTTACCCCGAACCACAGGTCACCTGGCGCAGAGAGGACAGACTGCCCCTTTTCAATGTGTCCCGCACACATGGCACCGTCACACAGAGCAGGGGAGGCCTACATATCACCAGTGAGTTTATCATTTATATGTACAGTACATACATATACATTAAAGGAGTAGACACTCTTTGTTTACACCTCAACATCCCTCTTACCATCAGGCCTGTGGGTGGAGGATGAGACGGTTTATATCTGTGAGGCCCAAAACCACTTTGGCAGGATCCAGGCTGAGGCCAGTGTCACTGTGACTGGACTGGGTAAGAATGTTGCTTTATTTGAAATGTCGTGTTTCTGATGGGATGTTGTTCTTTCTTTTTCTCCAAGAGCAGAAGCTTTGTGTTAATCTGAAAGTGTCAGATGATGTAATTGTTGTGTTCACATGTGGGCTCTTAATGAGATTGATTGGATTTTGATTGATTGAGTGACTATGTTTACACGGACAGGATGTTTTTTGGGGTTAAGGTAATCAAAATGATGTTTTTCATTGCTGCGTAGTATTCAGTCATAATTGGGTTAATATCTCAACAATGCTGTCGATGTAAAAAAAGTTAATTTTATAATCATCAAGGGGAAATGGCAATTGTTTGTGTGCTGTAAATTAAGTGAGGGAATACAGTTGTGTTGAAGGATCTAGCAACTGCTAAGAAAACCCCTGTCCCCCCCGTGAAATGTTCCTGTACTTCAAAGAAAGCCCCACGGCAACAAAATACACACACACACTCACACATGCAGCCATTCCTTTTTGCAAAACCTGCATTTTTCCAAGTCTTAACATTGTCAAAGATCATTTCACGTTTCCATATCAGGTATGTTTTCTGAAACATCTTTCCGTATGTCTTTGTGTGTGTGTTTCGTTTCGGCCTCAACACACAAGTGTGATTTCATTAGCACCTTTCAGTGGGTGTGTTTGAACACATGTGCCTTGTTAAACCACTGTTTCTGTTTCACCGTCGCTCTACAGTGGAAACAAACCGAGCACTTATATGTGGGCCAGAGGTCAGAAAGCACAGACCCACCCAGATGACAACACATTTATTACTGCCCCACTGCCCCATTTCCCTGCTGACACACACACCCAGTGCAGAGGGACATGTACAGTAGTTTTTTTTGGACGGTAATGGAAGTAGAGAGCAGGGAAACTAGCGTATCAGTAGCATTTGTGTTTAGTGTGTGTGTGTGTGTGTGTGTGTGTGTGTGTGTGTGTGTGTGTGTGTGTGTGTGTGTGTGTGTGTGTGTGTGTGTGTGTGTGTGTGTGTGTGTGTTTTATTTTATTGCCATTGCCGATGTTGTCAGCATTGTCCCTAAATCGTAAATGTGTGCAATAAGAATTTAACCTTCGCTGCTCCCACATACTAAATATATATTCCAAATATTCTTAATTTTGTCTTATTCTAATATTTTGTAAACATTTTGTATCTTATTATTACTTTATTTATCGTAATATTACTACTACTGACTGTCTTATTGCTTATTCTTTATTTAGAACTTACTTTACAACCTTTTTTTTTGCAGCGTGCCTGCAAAAGTGTTGCACTTGTTTCTATATGAATCTTGAATACCCTTTAAGAGTGTGTGTTTATGTATGTGATGCTTTTAGCAGCTATGGAAAGTGTGCACTGTGTAAGCTGCACTGTGTTTATAGCAACCAAACATTCCCTATTCATTATACAATACACACACTAACTTTTAAACACAAGCTTCCTTTGATTTAACACAGTGGAAAACACCTTCAGGCATAAGTGTATTATTCTGTCTCAGATATGAAATTGGATGGATTGTGTTAATCAATATGGTTTCTTTGCATGTGTACTTTAAAAGACACAGATGTCTTCTGACATGAATTCTCTGACATCAATTATTTTCATGATGTCTGTAGTCTTGCCTGTCATTGCGTTGAGTCCGGCTGTGCTCAGCGTGATCGAGGACCAGCAGCTGACTCTGCCCTGTGTGCTACTGGCTGGCAATCCGCTACCTGAGAGGCAGTGGCTACACAACTACGGCCTGGTGAGGACACACAGAGGACGTTCATTTTGCAGACGCCTCCATTTTACCGCATTTCAACTCAAACCGATTTATTGAATGTGCGATTTGTCAGGTAACATCAGACCAGTATGTGACGGTGAGGAGGGACGGCAGTCTGCATATTGAGAGGATCCGGCTGGACGATGCGGGTGACTACACCTGCTTGGCAGAGAACGTAGTTGGGGCTGCCAACGAGACCACTACTGTCAACGTATATGGTGTGTGCACAATGACATAACTAACCACAAGCACATGAAGGTGCTTAGTCTTACATTGAAAGCTGCATTGTACGTGTCCCACCAGCACTGAGGATATGATAGAAATATCTGACAACTGAATAGGCCAGTGTGCAATGTTTACGAGATGCTAAGTCAATAAATCATATTTTAATGTATGCATTTAATGTATATTATACTGTAAATAGCACATATTAGAAAGTGACTTTGTTGTATAGATAAAACATATTTTCCATTTCGAAGATGATGCTCCAGGAGCTGATCTTTTGTGCAGGCTCCCAGGACTAAAGCAGAACAAAATCAGGACTGATAGTTTGGGAACATATCAGTTCTAGGGGTTCACGTAGGCTTTCTCCAGATGTTTTAAGACACGTGGTTCTTTATACAGAGACGACGAAATACACAGTACATACAAGGAATGCAATCTACGAGATTCTAAAAATACTTGATGCACAGAAAATGTGTCCGACTGTATTTTTTCTTGTGTTTACAGTGATTCCTACCATTCAACATGGCCCTCAAGTGTTCAGCACGATTGAGGGGAATCCCATCTCACTGCCCTGCCGTGCCAGTGGAGTACCCACCCCAGAAATCACCTGGGCCAAGGTCTGTATACTCCAGAAAACCAGAAAACGTTCTTGCCAGTAATCAGTAACCAGGGTCCCTCTATATTTGTAGAGCAATGCTCACTCCGTTGATTGGTTTTGGCATATGGTTGTAAAATGTGTGTCTGTACTGCACCATGAAATCAGCCCTACCTGCATCCATTGGTTTGAACAGTGTGCTCAGCCTTGACTTGTGTATCGGTTTGTACTATGAGTTTGTATGTGGGCTGCTCTTTTACACCAGTTGTAAAAGCGTTGCTGTTAAAGTGCACAGTGCTGCAGGGACATATGAAACTAGACTCCGCTAAGTTATGCACCAGATGCTAAAATGAAATTACCTCCGATTCCTTTGCTGTTCTCTGTAACATCGATCCAGTCTAATGCGGTAAATCGTGTCCGATACAAAAGGACAGTCCAGATATGACACATTCCTGATCCTGATGATTGTTTTGGTTAATATGATTGTATAAACATTAGCGTTTCATTCCCAGCAGGGAAGAGAATCAAATGATGAATTCAAACACAAACCAAACAGCCTTTCTGGTCTCAAGTCAGTGTTGGTCGCCATGTCAAATGTTAACAAACCCGAGTTAATGAAATAAACTCTGGCCTCTGCCCTTTCCCGGCTGTGATTTGTTTTGTAGGGTGGGAAGCTGCTGTACTTGGGTGGTCCTGCCTTCTCCCTGGATTCTGACGGCAGCCTTCGCATCGCTTCCCCTTCTGGAAATGAGACCGGAGAGTTCATCTGCACAGCCACCAACCCAGCCGGCTACGCCTCCAAGAAGGTCCAGCTCACTGTCTATGGTGAGCCTCGTCGCCAGTCTGCACGAAAATAAACAAGAAGGGCGCTCGGTGGACGCATAGCTCCGCCAAAGCTAACGCCCGATCTCGCCATGTCAGTGAAAACATGTCTGGATCTGATCTACTCCTAAATGTAATGGTTTCTTGCTGTGGTCGTGCCCCACGCTCCCCTCAACATTTCATGGAACACGGTGTAGTAGTTTTTTGCATAATTGACAAACAAACAAAGATATGGGAATTAAAACATAACAGCCTTGATGGGGATAATGAGTTATATGTAGAATGTCATGTTAACAAATTATTAGTTAATTCATCCTGAGACATTTTGACAATGATCATCATGACTAGCATCTCAGGCTAATTTTATTTTACACGTAGAGCTTATTGAAATAAGCCAAACTTTTAGTTGAGGCATCATCACTCGCCTAATTAGACTAAAACACTTTCACAATAATCACACCCCTAATACTCTGAATCGGTTTCACCCTTTTTACCTGAAAACAAAATAAAATCATTCTTTCTGTCGTCAACTCTCAAACTTGATACTAAATATTCACGTAAAAATGGTTTGTCTATAAACTGGAATAACGGTTTCTGTGTTTGTCTGCCCACATTCAGTCCGTCCGAGGATCAACGTCGATGGTGCTGGAGTCTCAGCAGAGCCGATGAAGATGTCGGTGATCGAGGGTGAAGATGTTGTTTTGCCATGTGAGGTCCACAGTGTCCCGCCTCCCACCATCAGCTGGGCCAAGGAGAGGCAGCTCATCTCCCCTTTCTCTCCCAGGTAAACACACACACAAACATGGCCACACACAATGCTCACAACTCCTTGTATATTCATGAGATTGTTTCTTACATGTTCACTTTATCAACTCAGATATTGTTCCGCCACCATAATTCAAGCTGAGCCCCACCACAGACAAAAACCTCTTGCTGGAGAACAGCAATACATTCATATTTTAAAGACACTAAGAAAACCTCCATGCTGTTTTGATTGCTGTGCTCTGTGTCTGTCGACTGTTCATAACCTCGGGCTACAGTTTGTGGTTTTTATAAGATGACTGGGTAATCGTACTCCTCTCTGTGATCTGCTGCACCTACTGTGCGGCTGCCAAAGCAGCTGTAATTGTGGTTGATGGCAGATTAGACCGAATTATTATACAGAGTATTTTTTTACAGTCACAACTGAATAAGTCATTGTGTGTGTGCTTATTTTTGCCTGCTTTGCAAGAACTACTGCTCCCATAAAACATCACTTTACAGTTTGTTTTCTGTGTGTGTGTGTGTGTGTGTGTGTGTGTGTGTGTGTGTGTGTGTGTGTGTGTGTGTTTTCCTAGGCACACTCAGCTTCCCTCTGGTTCTATGAAGATCTTGGAGAGCAGGGTGTCAGACAGTGGACTGTATGTGTGTGTTGCCTCCAACATCGCTGGAAACCTCACACAATCCGTTGCGCTGAGTGTTTTGGGTACGTTCACTAGATCCCAAACTGTAGCACAGGCCCTGTTCAGACCTGGTATTAACATCCGTCCTGAGAGATGTGATCACAAGTTGACAGCTTTTAGTTCATCTGTTCACACCTGGCATTAAAAAGAGCCCTGAATGTTTCTCCTATGACCACCTCCTTCCCAGCACAAGCGTGAGAGAGAGAAAGAAAGATTTGACCATATTAAGAAAAGTAGTGATCATTATGTGGGGGTCAGTGTTTATATTCCGGCCACAAACAACATATGCTCACTGAGAAGCATCAAGATTCATTGGGAAACTGGGCCAGAAGACATCATATGTGGCCGAGGACACATTTGTGTTCACACAGAGAAAAGAATGTGGCCACACCTCCTATTGTGGTGTGAGTGATCGGATCTCAAGACGGATGTAAGTGCGGTCACACCTGAACTTAGAGCTGCACACTAGTGATGGATCGCTCAGGTTGGATGTTGATAGAAGGTCTTAACGGGGTCATAGAGGCATTTCATAACAATATGATGATGGATCAGTAGTCAGAATTGTGAGTTTTCCTCCTAATTTGACTGTTGGAACTCTGGTGTATCGGTCAATAATATATTTATATGTGAATATATTCCAACTACATTATAAAAGATATGGTCAACTCGATCAAAGTTGCTGATTGGATCAATCCATTGCCTTTCCTTAGTTATATAAGTATTCATGGGTTACCACACACTATAGACACTAAACGCTGAAGTTCCTGTGTGATAGATACAGGTACAGGTGCTAAAACCTATTGAACCTTGTCCTCTGTCCTGCAGTGCCCCCTAGCATACAGGCTGGCCCGAGGGTAATAAAGGTCCAGCTGGGTCACCCTGTGGAGCTGCCCTGTGTGGTGCGAGGAGTTCCCAAGCCCACTCTGACCTGGACTAAGGGTGGTCAAGGTTATCCAGTGTCACACGACGGCAGCCTGGCACTGAGACATGTGGGACTGGATGATGAAGGAACGTACACATGCACAGCCACCAACGCCGCAGGCAGAGACGAAGCTCGAGTGCAGCTTCTCGTGCAAGGTTGGTCTCAGTATCAGCTTTGGTACAAATGTTTACTTGGACTCAATAAGGAACTGATTAGATTTTAGTGGTCAAAGGTTAAGGTCATGGTGGCCTCATACGAATCTAGGAAAACTGAGAACTGAAACTGCACTGGTTGACGGAGTCATTCAACCACAGGTACAGTACGGTACAATATGTGCAGTACGGTTGGTAGTTTTTTGAATGAAGATTTGCACAGTACCACACCAGTACTCAGTGATTGTTTGTGATTTCAGTGCCCCCTGTGGTCGAGATACTGGAGCCGCCCTTCAATAGTCCCCTGCAGGAGAGAGTGGCAAACCAGCGTATCGCCTTCCCTTGTCCTGCAAAAGGTAAATCTTGTTCTTCCATATGATGAAGAAGAAGAAATGTCTTTATCCCCTGTAGACACTCCCATTCCTGTTAAAAGTAACATTTGGTGATATTAAGTAAGTTAAAAAGTACTAATGTTCTGCTTTAAATACACAAAATACTTTCCTCACAGCAAATGCTTGATGTTTGCTATTCTATTTCCCTTGCTTTCTGTTCACCTGCAGGTCTTCCCAAGCCAGTGATTCGTTGGTTGCGTAACGGCCAGGAGCTGACTGGTAACGAGCCCGGCGTGTCCATCCTGGAGGACGGCACTCTGCTGATTATATCCTCTGTGTCCCCGCTGGACAACGGCGAGTACGTCTGTGCTGCTGTCAACGATGCTGGATCCACCGAGAGGAAATACCAGCTCAAAGTCAATGGTGATTGAGCTGCTCATCGCGTCATTCACCAACACTCCAGTGCTCCTCTAATGAATTGTTATATATAACATGCTCACCTCTGAAACCTCTGAAACCTCCACAGTGCCCCCGGATTTTCTTGACAATGAAACGCCAGGCAACATGTCGGTGGTCCTGAACCAGCCGACCAGCTTGTTGTGTGACGTCAGAGGAAGTCCGACCCCTGTAATCACCTGGTACAAGGATGGCACTCTTGTAGGTGAAACCCCTCTGAACACGTTAATATTTATTGAGCACAAAAACATTTAAAGCAACACTATGTAACTTTTACTGGAGAACGGCGCCCTCTGCAGCCACGAGGGGATTAACTCTTATCGGCTCCAAGCGATCAAGTGGTTTTCCTGTCGAGAAAATCAATCTCTGACTGTGTTGTCCAACTCACTGAACTAAAACATGATCCCCTGTCTTCCTTAACCAGAAGAGCTGCAGCTGTAACAAAGAAACCGAACTCTGTTTAGAATTCTTCATATGCTGTTTTTTATTTACACTTGAACCAGCTGGGTCAGATTCTGACGATTGAAGCTGTGACTATCAGTCAGTTCCACACTTCTTGCAGGGGATGGTACCCACTCACCAAAGTTACATAGAGCAGGAACACAGATTCAGGGTGGGGAGTGCAAATGAAAACGGCTCCATTCTCACTGTTCCAAGTCAGTGTGGCATCAAACTAATTTTGAAGCTGCTGTTTTAAGGTAAAAAAGTTCTGTGTAATGCACATAATCAAAGGGAAATGGTCC
Source organism: Verasper variegatus (assembly GCA_026259375.1). NCBI lineage: Eukaryota > Metazoa > Chordata > Actinopteri > Pleuronectiformes > Pleuronectidae > Verasper > Verasper variegatus. The sequence continues at coordinate 19,519,616 of CM048046.1, read as the reverse complement.
TTCATCTTCACAACTCTAAAAACGTACAGTATTTTCAGTTTTCGGACACCTCTGTAAAAGGTAAATACGCACATCAGAGACAAAGTCAGAGAGATTAAGTAACATGCTGCCTTATCCTCTGCATAACCTATACTTACGCTGCGGTCTAGTACTGTGAGTCATCTACATGGATAAAAGCAATGAGAGATTATCGGGACCTTTCCTTTTTATTTATTAGTGAAAGTTCTCATGAGTGAACGTTGTCCAACCAAACAGACCAGAAACCACTGTGGATCCTGTGTGTGCATGCATGTGTGTGTAACGGAGTTTCAAGGCCGGCCTCGGTGGCAATATGCTCAAAACCGTTATGACCAAATAATTATGATGAATTGATATGAGAGGAGGGAGGCTGCGCACATTTTGCTGTAACATCCCACTTACTTGGCTGCTCTCTGCTCCCTTGGCTGCCTTGTACATTTTTTCCTGCGAGGCACAGATGGGAAAATCGGAGCGCTTACTTTATTCTGCTAATTACCAGTAATTTGAATCAAGATGCTCTGCTCCTTAAATGTTTCTGGCTCCGGGCAGCAGCTGAAAACGTTCCATGTTTTCTCCACTTCTCCAACGATTCCCAAACAGCTGTTGTTTTCAAATTCAGTCTGAATTAAAAAGCTGCCGATTTTGTAAGTCAGATCATTGCGGCCTCTTTGCATTTCCTATAGTTTAACTTATGTTGTTTTTGCTTATGTATTTGATTTCATTTATTCACGTTGATTGACAGGTGCGGGCTAGTAGCTCCATCCAGCTCCTTGACATGGGGAAAACCCTGAGACTACTGAACGCAGCCACAGGGGACGCAGGCGGCTACAGCTGCAAAGCCATCAATATCGCTGGCAGCAAAGAGAAAGACTTCTTCCTGGATGTACTGGGTGAGGAATCTTCTATGGAAACGCCAAGAATTACAGAGAAAGAGCTCTGTGCAGAACTGTGGACTCAACTGTGTTAAAGGTTTAAACCATTTTAATACACGAGAACAGACCCTTGAGGAAAGTCTTTGACTGAAAAGTTGTGTTAAATGGTCTTTCTTGTGCAAGTGAAGACACTGTTTGGTCGTCTCTTCTTCATCATACATGGATGATTTGCTTGTGTTTTCTAATGATAATAAGAAAAGGATATACTTTTATCTGACGCATTTTCTAATATGGAATGATTCTCTCCCTTCGCGCCACAGTCCCCCCGACCATTGCAGGATCTGGTTCTCCTCGAGATGTGTCAGCCATTCTCAAACAGGAGATCAGTCTTGAGTGCAAGGTGCAGGGAGTGCCCTTACCCACAATCCAGTGGTACAAGGACAGGAAGTAAGTGCCGGCTAAAATGAAAATTAATTACATAAGATGGATGTAATAAGATCAATTCCCTCTTCAACCATCCCTGTCCTTCTCATTTCTTTTTTAAATTCTTGCCAGACTGGTGTTTCTTGGTGATCCGAATCTGGAGGTCACCAACAGAGGTCAGGTTCTGAGGATAAAAAGTGCCCGTCTTGGGGACCAGGCCCGATACCAGTGTAGTGTCATGAATACGGCCGGGAAACAGTCCAAGGACTTCAACCTCAGTGTCTATGGTAAGTGTGTGTTTTGACAAACCCAGAACAGCCAGGTGCTGTGTGCAAAGCCTTTTCTTAGAGTTGTATATCAGTACAAATATGTTCACATGACCAAATACAAAAAAGTTATGTTATCGTCCGATTGCTCCAGTGCCCCCCACCATCAAAGGAGGTAACTCAACCACAGAGGTCACTGCCCTGCTGGCCATGGTGGTGACACTGGAGTGTGAAGCCCGTGGGGTGCCCCTCCCCGTCATCACCTGGTACCGAAACGGAGAGGCCATCCTGTCCAACCGCCAAGCTCAGTACGTAGAGCGAGGCCACTACCTGAAGATCCCTCGAGCACAGGCGTCAGACGCTGGTCTATACACCTGCAAGGTGACCAGTGTGGCTGGGAGTGCTGAGAAGGCCTATGAGCTGGATGTTTACTGTAAGAACTTGACATCTGACTCCTGATATCTACTCACATTTTCATTTCCAGTGCACTGCATGTCCACTTTATTGCCATCATGGCCAGTTTGGAGATTACACCTCAACATATCTTCACTAAAAGGTCTCTGACTTTGCGCTGCTTCACTTTATTAGCATAACAACGGTGGAAATTGAATCGTTCATTTATCTTGTGATCCATCTTCATTTCGTCCGACCCAAAAACATCTATACTGATGCTTCCACATCTGCAGAAATCTCACAAGTGTTACATTCATGTAGATAGATCATTTGTATAGACCCTGTAGTTGCAGAGGTATACACGCTATTTTCAGGGGCCTGAGAAAATGGCTCAGGTATGAAGAGTTGAATCAGATTTTAAACCTCTAAGAACCTCAGGCTCCCCTTGTCTCTATGTTTGAGACCCTTCTCATGTGCGTTGTTGAGCTCTGCAGCTTATTATTGTATAAAGCAGAGCTTTAAGGTATTTTCTTTCACTCGCACTACGTGGAGACATTTGCAGCAGTCGAGAATAATTTCAAACAGCTGCGGATATTTGGCAAACATGTTAATATAAAAAATAATTGATCCGTGAGGACCTCAAAAATGGATTTGAAGTATAAAGGAATTACACAGTTGTTGGCTGTTGAAGTATAAGATGCAAATGAGATATAAGTCAGCCGAAAAGACTGCCAAGCATGAACTCTCCTTTTGTTCTGTCTCACCCCCCCCCCCCCCCCAGTGCCTCCTACCATAGCAGGTGGAGGTGATGGTCCCACTGAGAAGACAGTGATCCTCAGCAAGCCTCTGATTCTGGATTGTGAGGCCGGGGGACACCCTCCGCCCTCCCTCACGTGGCTGAAGGATGGAGTTCCTGTGCACGATGGTGAAAGCGTCCGCGTCCTCGAGCAGGGGAAGAAATTAGAAATCCTCTCTGCCACGGTCTCCAATTCGGGGCGCTACGTGTGCGTGGCCACGAGCATCGCTGGGGAAAAGGAGGTCAAGTACGACGTCAGAGTTTTAGGTAAGAAAACACACAAAAATATCTTTGAAAAGGAATAAGGCCATATAGTATATTGGCACTAATATGCACAGCACATTGTCACAATCACCAAGACACAAGGGGTGTAGAGCAGTTCTGTTAAAGAATGTTAACACAATGTTAAAGAAAGTGAAAAAGTAATAGCAGTATATATATTTCTACCTCTAATTCTTTCATCAAACTTTTTCTGCGCTACATTTAAAGGCTCAGAGTTTGTGTAGCTGCAGTGTCTAAGGGCCTAACAACCTCCACCACAGCCTGTCATGTGTGATTTATGCTTTAACAACCTCGTGTGACAGTTAAGAAAATGTTGAACCGTTGTCGGCAGGATTCGAACCTGCGCGGGGAGACCCCAATGGATTTCTAGTCCATCACCTTAACCACTCGGCCACGACAACATGTGTAACCTGAGCTGATACTGAGTTTTTTCCGCTGAGGCAGTTGCGCAAAAAACACGTGTGCATTCCACATGGGAAAGCAACACATGCCGCTTCACTGTGGCCTTGCAGAGGATTTTTATCTCTTCTTTTGTCTTAAAACAACTAAATATTAATCGTGGAAAAATAGCCCATAGTTTATTCTGACATGGTTTATGTGTTTTTAATCTAAATACAATCTATTTTAGAATTGAACATGGCATTTATTGTGGTTTTCCAGAATCTAACTTTTTTGAAATATTCTCTCTCCCAGTTCCTCCCTTCCTTGACGGAGCTGATGACGTGACAGACAGCACAGTGATACTCAACAGCCCTTTGGAGCTGGAGTGTGAAGCCACAGGAACGCCTCCACCTGTCATCACGTAAGATCTGCATCTCATTCATACACAGAGATAAACACACGTGAGTGGACACACAGATTCAGCGTGAAATTCACAACTTTCCAGGTGGTATAAGGACGGAAAACCAGTCAGACAGAGGGAAGGCTTGCGGGTGGCTACCAGCGGTCGGCGGCTGATAGTGTCCCGCGCTCAGGTCTCTGACACAGCTCGTTTTCAGTGTGTGGCCACGAATGCAGCAGGGGAACATGAGCGGGACTTCAATGTGGTCGTACACGGTAAAACATTTCAATCTTTTGAATCGTTTTCTGGCAACAAATGATAAATAATCTCAATAGTTTTGCACATGTTCTTATCGTGATAAATGTGATTTATGCTTTAAACGCAACGCACAAGGACAATCCCACTTTGGGTAAATACTAATCTCAGCCTCTATGTAATTTCCATCTTCCTAATTAGCTGTTGTTAAGTGGTTGTAAGGAAATAAATCTATCATCTTCTGCTCTCCAGTTCCTCCATCCATCCGCACTACTGGGCCTGCAGAACGTTCGGTGGTTCTCCACAAGCCCGTCAGTCTGGAGTGCATCTCCAGTGGCATCCCTCCTCCAAGCATTACCTGGATTAAAGATGGACGGCCTGTCGACACAACACAGGAGCACCTAAAGGTTGCTTTTTTGCTGTTTTAACATTTTTATTTATTATTTATGTGAACCAGTCCTCTGACAAATGCTGTTTTCAGTTTTATATTAAATGGAAAAAGAAGTGCTTATGGTTTCAGCACAGACCAATGATTGGTTGCATGTTGACAAAAAAAAGTTAGATTTTCCAGCTGTAACCTTGAGACACAGGAAAAGGTTTCTCTTCCAGAGACACTGACATGTATTATAAACTTTGCTTATCCTTTGTGTGTGTGTGTGTGTCACAGCTTGAGTCTGCAGGCAGGATACTGAAGGTCACAGAGGCGAGACTGGAGGATTCTGGGAGATACACCTGCCTGGCCACCAATGCAGCTGGTGAAGCCCAGCAGCACATTCGGCTCAGTGTCCATGGTAACGTGAAGATAAACACAGCACGTTTCCATCCCTCGTCTCCCAGACTCTGTCATGTCATACATCTTCCCTCTCGTTACTCTGTGACTAGGTGGAGACATGAGAATATCATCTAACAAATTGTTCTTCCTGTGTGTATTACTGTGCGTGTCCCTCAGAGGCTCCCTCTATCCCTTACTCTGGTGAGATCATCAACCAAACCATTGTGTCAGGCTTCCCCACTGAGCTCGAGTGCAAGGCCACAGGCAGCCCATTACCTGGTAAGACAGCTCACTAACGTCACCCCCCTCCTCCATCCCGCTGCGCTCGCTCACAGGCTGCAGGGCGTAGTTCCCCCTGACCGCTGACTTGGACTTGGCACTTCTCCTTCTTTCCTTATCTTTAACCATTAGCAGAACAGTGGAAAATTGATCTCAGATGACTCCCTGCAGGCAACTTCCCTTTCTTCCCACTGCCTTTCTTTCCAGTTGGATGCACAGTGTCCAAGTAGAGTGCAGATAACCAGTCCGCAGCATTCCCAGTAAACATTAGCATTTCTACAGCAGCATTTCAATCTTATAACAATCTTACATTTAAGTAACATTTACAAATGTACATCTTGTTTTCCAGCTACACATACTTAGCTTTGTCTTAATGATGATTTACCAATTAAAACAAAAGCATGAAAAATGGCCGATAAGTATATAATATTTCATTGTCTCCACACTTTTACCGTGTGCTCACACATACACCACTAGCTCGATTAGTTAATCAATGAATTGTATTTGTTCATGAATCACTAAATGATCAAATTGGTCAAAATACATCTCTCTGCTTTCTGCTTCTGTGTTAGAACCTCTCCAGACCTCTAGGGTCACCTGGCTTTGGTTTACTTACCTTTTTGATCAAACATATTGAAGCAACTTTTGTTTTATATGCAACACATTTCTGCAACAAACGTCAACATCTAACATCTGCTCTTAAATACCCTGTTGCTTTTTATTGAGTCATTGTTTTGTGTTTGTGCAGTTACTACCCTTAAACCATTATTCCATTGTCTAATGTTTATCTAAAAATAGATGTCGTTTCCATGTTTTGTTATGTAATGCACTTTCAAATACTGTTGTGCTTCAGCTATCACTTGGTACAAAGATGGTCGACCTCTGACCTCTGCCGCTGGGGTGACGATGCTGAAGCGTGGTCAGCTGCTGGAGATTGAACGGGCTCAGCTGTCTGATGCTGGGATATACAGATGTGTAGCGGTCAACCTGGCTGGAGTTGCTGAGATATCCCACAACCTGCAGGTGTTTGGTGGGTGACTCTTTCTGTTGTTCTTTTGTACTTTTAACAAAAGTTTGTGCTTATCCAATAATACAATTATTTCTATTGAGCCATGACAACTGCCTTGACCTTTCTCGTACTGTTTTGGATTGGTTCCACTCTCACTATAAAAGATCATGTGTCAGGGAAATATTACCTTCTGGTGTCCCTCATGGAAGCTACCTCGGTCCTCTGCTTTATCACCGTACATGCTTCCTATAGATCCCATAGATTCCTATAATATTCAATATTTATTTATGACCATTTCCTTCTGTCTTGTGCTCTGCAGTTCCTCCGGTCATCTCCAGCCGGGGGGGCACAGTAACGGTAGTGGTGAATGAAGCTGCCAGGTTGGAGTGTGAGGCCACTGGTGTTCCTGTGCCCAGCCTCACATGGCTCAAAGATGGCAGCCCCGTAACAAGCGTATCACACGGCATACAGGTACCCACAAAATAATTAAGCAATTCATGTTTGAATGAAGCTCTAAGATATGCATTGGTTTGTATTGTTTGTATTTAAGTCTGTACTTTCAGCTGGTCTCTGATCAGTGTCTGTCTCCCTCTCAGGTGCTGTCTGGTGGCAGAGTCCTGTCACTGAGCAGTGCACAGGTCAGTGATACAGGCAGATACGCATGTGTGGCCGTCAATGCTGGAGGAGAACAAAGCAGAGAGTACGACTTACGTGTTTATGGTGAGTAAATTTGTCAGTAGCTGTGACATACAGCTAATTTGCTGTACATATATAATATACGTGTACATACAGCTACATACTTAATAGTCACTCCTAGTAATTTATATATTAGGGTTAATCTGTGGATTTCAAACAAACTTAGTCACTTATTTTTGTTAATGTTGCGTCAGACTGCACTGGAATCATCAAAGTTTTACCACAGCAATGGGAGTTGTATGAAAAACAGAATTAGTTTAAAGAGTTTGAATTCAATGTGGAAATATGTCTATGTATCATTATGAACCACGATTTAAATAAAATGCTTCACTACGATATGGTAATGTAGTAAATAGGTAAAAAGTGGTTAGAAATATCTGATGAAAGCTTTGAAATGAACTTGAAGGCAGTAAAATCTCTGGATTTACAGCTTATTGGCAGACACTGGATCCTCTCCCCAGGACAAAACCGTTCTGTGTAATGTTTTTTCCTTGTTCCACTTCTTGTTTTACTGACTAATGGTTATTGCCAACTGTAGTATGTCTGTCAACAGATCACCAGATCCAGCAGGAAAGATTAAAAGGCTGAAAAAAAAGGAAACAGGCCTTGAGCAAAACACGTGCACGCAGAGGAAGTGTGATTTGACTGAGTTTAGCATTTCAATAAACCTTGTCAGGTTCCTGCACAGAGCTGAGCTTGATGGCAAATCACTTGTTATACAAGTAAAAATAAAAAAAAGCTAATGTCACTGAGGAAATGGGAGACAAGTAGTTTACATATACGCAGCAGTAAGCAGAATACAAACATCTCCATGACGTGCATTTCCTCAGAGACATCAAAAGGAGCTTGTCCAGAGAAATAAAGGCAGATTTGTTGAGGTAATTGCTTCCATTCTCCAGCAGCTTCCTGTGTCTGGCCAGATCCTGAGCTGAGGGCCTGTTTCTGTCCGTCCCCAATGACTTGTGCTCTGTAGGTCCAGTAGCTGTAATGCAGAGGAAATTAGCTGGCGGTTATTTTCTAAATCAGACCAGATTAATCCGAAGTGGTTATATTATATTAAGTATATGTCATATTTAAGGAGTTCAGACATGGTCTCAGGGTGAAGACGTCCAAACACTTCCCATGTTGTGTGTCCACTTTTTCTCATGCTTTGCTTCTATTTGGTTTAGAGCCGTGTATTTCGGGTTCCAGAGAAGCTGAGGTCCAAAAGCAAATCATATCCACCGCTCGCTCAAATTCTGGAAAATCTAGTTAAGCAGTGTCAGTAACACTCATATTTAGCTGTGATGATACTTGGATTCTTCACAGGGGAGAAAACCCATTCTGATGGGATGTTCTACAGCTCCTGAGTCATTATGCATCTCAATGCATGTTAGCAATTTCCCCAGAGGTTAGGTTTCATGGACTTCTTGGAAAAGACGCCACTCTGATTATTAGCACCACAAACAAATGTTGAAATGGTTTAATGTTGCTGTCATAGCCCCAGATAGAATTAGTGCTTAAAGAGCACCAGATGACACAGACTTAACTTCTCAGGAAGCAATTATTCTTTTCACTTATGAGGTAATATGAAGAGTGTGTAGCATTTAGAGGGGCTTAGTGACTCACCAAGTCAATTAATGTCAAAGAGCATCTAAGTAGAGAATGAATGTGTGTGTCAGTGTAAGAGGATTGAATCTGTAGAGCAAGAAATGGCTGATATGAGCCTTTCGTGGACATATTGTATTTGAGTTTATGACTTTATCGCGCCCCCCCCCCCCCCCCCAAAAAAAATCCAAGCTGGTCAGGCTCTAATAATCGGTCATGGAAACACTGTCAGTAGCTTGCCTCCATGTCTGCCACAGTGCCACCGAACATCAAGGGCGAGGAGGTGAATGCCACAGTGATGCTCGGCCGTCCGGTGGAGCTGCAGTGCCAGAGCGACGCCATCCCTCCACCGACTCTCTCCTGGCGCAAAGATGGCCGCCCGCTGTTCAGGAAACCTGGACTGACGGTTTTGTCGGATGGAAGTTTGCTCAAGGTACCGTCAGAGTTAAGAGATGATAAGGTGGTAGATTGAATCTGACTTTGTAAGAGAAAATGTGTGAGTCTTGATGCAGCCTCAAGTTCTCTCGTCAGTGAAGTTTTTACGGTTCCTCCTATTTTAAAAATGAATATACAGTTGTGTGTTGTTAATAAACCTCTTGATCGTGAATCTGTCTGTTAGGTGGATAGTGCCCAGGTGCAGGATTCAGGCAGGTATACCTGTGAAGCCACCAATGTCGCTGGAAAGACAGAGAAGAACTATAACCTCAATGTTTGGGGTGAGTTTACAAAGATGGTTCTTGATTTTCACAAAAAGAACATTGTCATAAAGTCCTTCATCTGTTCCTGGTCATTTCACTGTTTTTTTTATTTTAAAGAAGATGTAAATTAGTGTAAATGGGTTTTGCGGTTTACATTTATCTTAAGCCCAACTCTATGTTTGACTGAGATGTGTGCGCCTCCCTTTGGTGTCGTCCTGTTATTACAGTTTCTCCCAGTATCCGCGGCTCAGAGGAGGTGTCTCATCTCACAGTGGTGGAAGGAAGTCTCACCACTCTGGTGTGTGAGTCCAGCGGCATCCCACCTCCGAGTCTTACCTGGAGAAAAGATGGTACGTTTTGTGTGTGTGTGTGTGTGTGTGTGTGTGTGTTTGTGTGTGTGTGTGTGTGTTTGTGTGTGTTCGGATGAAAAATAAACACTTAAGATGACAAGTCTCATCTTGGTTCCAGGTTCTGAGCTCAAGTCGGATCAGCGGCTCAGAGTTTTGTCCGGAGGTCGTCAGCTGCACATCTCCAGTGCTGAGAGGACGGATGCAGCCTCTTACACCTGCACGGCCTCCAGTGCAGCCGGCACCACGTCCAAGGAGTACAGTCTGCAGGTTTATGGTATGTATAGGACCCCACCTCAGAGTACGACTCGGCCTGCAACTATTTGTCCAAACCTGACTGAGATCCACACTCTCTACACCACATCTGTTTATCAAAGTAAATGCTCTGCCTTTTATTGCTGGGTAGGAACTTAGACAATGATTATTAGACTGTCAGAGGAGCTAGCAACACCTGGAACATGGAACATGGAACATGTAAGATGTTGTATGAAGAAGCAAGTCCACAAATTCATGTATGTGTCATGTTTAAAATGACAACTGGATCCACTTACACTACAGTTTATGCTGCACTAGAGTTAAAAGTTACACAATTTGAAATAACGTGGTACCATTGACAATTATGGAATCTGTTGAAGGAAGCATATGCCCCAACTCACCCACTTTCCCCCTTCAGTCCGCCCATCCATCAAACACGGTGACAACGATGATGTCACCGTGACAAAGGGAGGGGATGTGACTTTGCAGTGTGCTGCGGAGGGCGTGCCACGACCAGCAGTCACGTGGCTAAAAGACGGGCGGCCTATCACAGGCCAGCATGGCGCAAAGGTCCTGAATGAAGGACGGCTGCTGCAGATTAAAGACGCTAAGGTGTCGGACACAGGGCGCTACACCTGCATCGCTGTGAATGTGGCAGGGCAGGCTGACAGCAAGTATGACATCAGTGTACATGGTATGAATCATCAAGTTTTTATTTGAATCATTAGAGTGCACTTTAAGTCCATGTGGAAAGCTTAGATTGTCCCTTTTGTCCCTTTCTCTTATTCCCTCTCCTCTTTTTCAGTCCCACCAAGTATAATCGGTCAGGTGCAGTTGCCAGAAAATGTGACTGTTGTCGCGAAGAACCCAGTCGCTCTGAACTGCGAGGCCGCTGGGATCCCTCTCCCTGCCATTTCTTGGCTGAAGGATGGTCGGCCGATCAAAGCTACAAGCTCAGTGCGCATCCTTTCAGGTGAGTTCCCACTGGACTCCACTTATTGTGGAGAAAAAAAAAACCCTTTTTCTTTTTATTTCAGATTTCTTCAAAGATCTATGAAATCCTTTCTTAGTTTTGAAGAAACACACTGACGCACATTTTCAAAGCAGTGACTGGAACTGTTTCGCTCCCGGCTCGGTTTCAAAGACGCAGGCAGATGCAATACATCAGCAGTAATAAGATCATTGCTCGTGGGGCCGAACTCAGACAGATCTGTGAGAGAAGACAAACAGGAGCAATTGCTCTGAATTGATGTTTGACAAGATCTATGAGGTGCTTCCAAACTAAACCGTGGCCCCTGAACTTTAGCCTACTACTTAAATTGCATGTGCAGAAATACACGCATCACTCTGCCAAGTTGTTGCATTTGCTTTTTGACTTGTCTCCATTTTGTACATGAGCTTGTGACAATGGGGAATGTTTGCAAATCAAATAAGTTCCACGAGTCAAAGTTTATCAGTCTGATTAAAACAAGCTGTTGAAGGTTTCCACAAACACGTTTCATTTTGAAATCTCATTAAACTGGTTTGCAAATGTTTTAACAGCTGTGAGCCTGAACGTCCAAATTCTTCCTCCTTACTGATCCTGGTTTTCAGAGAAGGGTGATTTACTCTCAACGAGCTTAAACTGATGTTGACACATCATCTGGATGTTTTTCTTTTGAGAAAAAGGGGGCAGGGTTTTTGCGGACATTGTCTGTGAATACATTCCACGGTGACGGCAGATTGATGATCATATTTGGCCTGTTTTTCCTCTAGGAGGACGAAGCCTGCGTCTAATGCATGCTGCAGTGGAGGATGCTGGGAGATACACCTGCATCGTGTCCAACAGTGCCGGGGAGGAGAGGAAGAACTTTGACATCGACATACTTGGTAAAGAGAAATCGTAAATGTCTCGTATCGTCGCTTTTACTTTGACGGCTTGAGGCTGTGTGAAAATTAAAGTCACTGTACATATAAAAATCTCTGTCTGTAAGTTGTCTATGTTTAGGTCCTTCAATTTCATTTAAAGTAAACAATCTCACTTTTTTAACCTTAAAATAGCAGCTTCAGAATGAGTTTGATAGATCACTGACTTGGAATGATTCTTCTTTCATTCCCAGTCTTCAACCTAAACAAGACGTCTTTCAAAATCAGCGTTAATCATCAATATCCAGCCAGGAAACTTTTAAATCATCAAGAATTTTAAACGTATTGCTGCAGAGGGCACTGTTGTTCGGTAAAAGTTTCATAGTGTTGCTTTAACATCGACCTGAAGAGATGTGATGAACCGTGAAAGAGAGAGAGAACAATTGAATTGATTGTGAGTCTGATTCAACAGTTCCACCGAGCATCGTGAGCGAGGGAAGTGTGGTGGATACAAAAGTCAAGGAGAAGCACAACATAACTCTCACCTGTGAGGCATCAGGTAAGTGATGTACACTCTATATATATATAGACTCATGTAATTACAGATTATCTATATGTCTCTGTTGCGTTAACCTCCGTTGATGATTTCGCAGGTAATCCTGTTCCAGAGATCAAATGGCTGAAGGACGGACAGACTCTGGTGCCTGACAGACGCCACCAGGTTTTGTCTCACGGCCGTTTCCTCCAAATCGCCGGTGCCCAAGTGTCAGACACTGGCAGGTACAGCTGCCTGGCATCGAACAGTGCAGGAGATCGAAGCCGGCATTTCCACCTCAATGTCCTGGGTACAAAGACGACTCTTTAAATCCATTTGGAAAACGTTTCATAAATCGATCTGATTATTTGAGATGGATGACAGCTACGTTCTTAATTTGATTGGTTGTACTCCCGTCAGTTTCTCCCACCATTGCTGGGTCGGATCCTGATGGTTCTACAGAGGAGGTGACGGTGACTTTGAGCAGCCCCACCTCTCTCGTGTGTGAGGTCCAGTCCTACCCAGCCGCCCTCATCACCTGGCTCAAAGACGGCACGCTGTTCGAGTCCAGTCGCAACGTTCGAGTGCTGCCAGGTTTGAGATCACACACATTTATAATAAAATGGAGTAGCATCGTTCTGTGTGGCGTTTGTCATTCATCGCTCGTTCTTTCACAGGTGGACGAACTCTGCAGATTCTTAATGCTAAAGAAGAGGATGCTGGGAGATACACCTGTGTGGCCACTAATGAGGCTGGAGAGACGCTGAAGCACTATGAGGTCAAAGTTTATGGTGAGATGATTTGAGAGAATCCTTTACTTAGTACTTAGAACTGGTCAAAGGTCACAGTGAGTGAAGTACGTAGACTGAAGTTGTCTGAGGCATCCACCCGCAGGATGGTAATCACAGTGGTGTAATGTTTTTACCTATAATGTTTTACTTTATTTATAACTGTTTACTGTTTTCATTCCAGTTCCCCCGCAGATCAATAAAAATGATATCCCAGGGGAAGGACTGACCCCCAAAGAGGTCAAGATCAAGGTCAACAGCACCTTGACCCTGGAGTGTGCAGCTGAGGCCTTTCCTGCTCCAGCGCTGCAGTGGTACAAGGACGGACAGGTAGATACAGACCTCCTGTGTCTGTGGAGCCTTTCCAATATTCTGAAATGAATCTGCGACATATAGGACATATTATATTATACAAATAAAGTAAGTATTTATACGGCATTTTGATTCTCTCCCTTTATGCCTCTTTTTCGTCTTCAGATCTTGCGACCAGACAACCATGTGTCCGTTACAGCCAACGGTCGTATTGTTCAGATCAAACACGCTCAGGTGTCGGACACTGGGCGCTACACCTGCGTGGCCACTAACATCGCTGGAGAGGATGAGAAGGACTTTGATGTAAATATACAAGGTGAACTGGGTTGACTGATGCAAATGTGTTAACTGAGACTCTTTGTGCATTTCATGGGCTTAAACGAGTGTCCCTGTGTTTTTATTTGTCCTGTTTAAAATTGTAAAAGAATACCATTGATTTAATAGTTTAAGATAAATGCAGAACCATGCACTTAAGTGTGTTTCCAACCAAACTGTGGAATGAACTGTCCAAAAAGAAAGGGTTTGAATATCTTTCCTCTTTTTCAGTTCCACCTAATTTCAACAGGCCTGGTGGAGTCGGTGACACCACGTCTCCCCCAGGCTTCGGAGGGGACAGTTCGGGATGTGATACTCAACAATCCCATCTCTCTGTACTGTGAGACCAACGCCGTCCCTCCTCCCACTCTTACCTGGTACAAAGATGGACACCTGATGACCTCTGGTGAGAAAGTTCTGATCCTGCCAGGTGAGACACAGAAAGAAAACAGAAAGAAAGCGAGGGAACGAGAGAGAGAGAGAGAGAGAGAGGAAGAGTTCATGCTTTGATTTTACTGTTTTACTCTCAGGGGGGCGAGTGTTACAGATTCCCAGGGCCCAGGCGGAAGATACAGGCAGATACACGTGTGTGGCTGTGAACGAAGCAGGAGAAGACTCCATTCAGTACGATGTTAGAGTATTATGTGAGTAAAAGTACTCAAAAGTGTCAGCAGGTGTATCAGAATATTAGTTTAATTCATTGTCGCTCATTGTGTATTTGTACGTTACACCAGTGCCTCCGTCCATACGTGGAGCAGACAGCGACTTGCCCGATGAGGTCACAGTCCTGGTCAACAAAACCACCCAACTGGAGTGTTACGTGGATGGAAACCCCGCCCCCAAAATCGCCTGGTTTAAGGACAACCAGCCAATCAGCTCTGATGGTTCACACAGAATCTTGTCCAATGGGAGAACACTTCAGGTAACGACCAGGAAGCACAGTCAAGTGAAATTTCTCCAAATGATCCCATTGCCTATAAAAACTGCAGGATTTAGTAATTACACAGAAACGTCCGACACTTTTAGCTGCATATGAAATAAACTCTGAAGTATAGAGATTATAATGAACCAGGAAGCAGCAATATCAGTAATGTGGTCAAATCTTTGCCAATGTTAGTATTTGTTTAACTGTGAGGTTGCTATGGTGTTATTAACGTTTACTGAGCAACAGCGCCCCCTGCAGCCACACTTGGTGATACATTCTGTTGGCCTATGTGTCTGAGAGGTCAAGTGGTTTTCATGTAGAGGAAAAACTGAATGGTGGATATCACCCAAGCTGCTGCTCTAACAAATCCACCAAACTCTAGTTACAATTCTTCATATTTTGAATGTTTCCTCACTGAATATTCGAGACAAACGTCAGTGAACCATCAAACTAATGTGAAGCTGTTATTTAAAGGTAAAAGTGAGCGTGGCTCTAACTCTTAGATGCACATCACGCACAGTGGATGTGTATTCTTACTCAGTGTTCTCCATCTTCCAGGTGTTTGCTGTTCAGGTATCGGACACAGGACGATACGTGTGTGTGGCTGATAATGTGGCTGGAAGTGCAGAAAAATCCTTTAACCTCAATGTTCATGGTGAGTCACATTGACTTTCTGAATGCTTCATTCAGATTAACTATTTTTCTGCTCTTATAAGATATCTGTAAAATTACCATTTGCTACTCTGAGTGTTTGTTCTTTTTTCCTTCCAGTGCCTCCCACCATTATCGGCCTGAGTCCTGAGAACGTGACGGTGGTGGTGAACAACTTTGTGTCTCTCTCTTGTGAAGCTACTGGTTTCCCGCCTCCCACACTCAGCTGGCTGAATGACAGGGGCCCCATTCAAGGCAACACCAATGCACTCATCATGCCAGGTACCGGGAGCTCGGAATAATCTACAACTACAGGGTCACATTTAAAATAACGTACATTCAGCAGTGGGAAAAAGCCATATTATAGTAAAAGGATATTCAGTTGATACTTAAACGTGTGTGTGTGTCTGTTCTGTGTCCCCAGGTGGTCGTACGCTGCAGATTCTGAAAGCAAAAGTATCTGATGCAGGAAAGTACAGCTGTGTGGCCATGAACGCAGCAGGAGAGGCTTACAAACACATCTATCTCACTGTGTTCGGTCAGTCTACGTCCACACCGAGTGCCCAAATTCATGATCAGCCTCTATTTTTACGTAAAAAGACCAACAGTGAATATTTTCCTCTCTCCTCATCCTTCCAGTTCCTCCCAGTATCCGCGACAGCAACGGGGACTCTCCTGTGGTGGTGAACGTGCTTGTAGGGAAATCTGTCACCCTGGAGTGCGAGTCCAACGCCGTGCCTCCTCCCACCATCACCTGGTACAAGAACGGCAGGGCGGTGATGGAGTCGGCCAACCTGCGCATCCTGGCCGAGGGGCAGATGCTGCAAATCAAAGGCTCAGAGGTGAGACATGAGGGGACGCCATGATGTCTGCTCCATGTTTTTATCACACCTGAGCGCCGGTGACAGCTAGTGGCTGGAAGCATTTTGTTTTCAGGTTTTCTTTACATCCATACGTCCGTCACATTTTTGTGAATAACGCCAAGAGGGAAGTTCTTCAAATTTGGTGCAAACATTCAGTGACATCATATTATTGTGAATGCAATATGTCAGGAACACCTGGAGGGACTAAATCTGCACTGTTTGACAGAGTCACACAACCTCAGCATCAAGAGCGTGGTCAATTCCTTAAAACACATTAAATGACTCGTCTCCATGCAAGGATTTCCTCTGCGTTAGTACATATTGTTTAATTCTCTTTTTCTTACGTTTCCATCTGCCTCCTGCGTCTCCTTTGTTCTCCAGGTGTCTGATACTGGACAATATGTGTGCAAGGCCACCAATGTTGCTGGTCAGGTGGACAAGAACTTCCACTTGAATATTTATGGTAACTTATTCTAGATTTAAAACACACATTTGAAACAGCGTTCAACCCTTTTAACAATATTAAAGAGGGGCTTTGTCTCTCTCTGAAGTACCTCCCAGTATCGATGGCCCGGTGGAGGAGAATGTGGTGGAAACCATCAGTAACCCAGTCACGTTCTCCTGTGATGCTACTGGTATCCCTCCTCCCAGCCTCACCTGGATGAAGAATGGACGACTCATAGGTATGTCTGCTTTATTGTGGTTCAGACATGAACAGTAGGTTTCTGTAAATCACAACAATATAAAACAGTTTTATCATCTGAGGATCTGATGTCCTCCTGGGAAAGGTGATTTATGACTATCTTTGTCCACTAATACCAAACATATGAACTTCATGTTTCTGTAGAGAATTCAGAGTCTCTGGAGATGCACATCTTCTCCGGGGGCAGCAAGCTTCAGATTGCCCGGTCACAGCTCTCTGACAGCGGCACATACACGTGTTTGGCCTCTAACGTGGAGGGTAACGCACGCAAGAGCTACCATCTCACTGTACAAGGTGAGGTCTCAATGCACTCAAACAATTCTGACATCACATTCTCAAACGTAACTTGACAAGAACGTGTGGTCAGAGTTGTTAAATCCCTCAGATCCAATATATCTGCATCTTCCATCCACCCGACTCCTGCTAACACTTATCTCTACTTATCTCTCAGTCCCTCCCAGCATCTCTGGATCAGAGCTGCCCAGCGAGATGGGAGTTCTGCTCAATGAAAGCATCCAGCTGGTCTGCCGAGTCCAGGGAACCCCCCCTCCGACCATCCAGTGGTTGAAGGATGGAGAAGTCATCAGCAATGAAGGGAGCAAAGGTCTCAGGTACAGTAAAGCCTGCCACCAGAACAAGATTTAAAAAAAGACGAAATAATTGATATGAATGTATTTTTGTTCAGGATCAGTGCAGGATGGCAGCAAACTCACTGTGGCCGGAGCTCACAGCACCGACAGTGGCAAGTACACGTGTGTGGCCACTAACACTGCAGGAGAGGAGGACAGGATATTCAATCTAAACGTATATGGTGGGTTTATTTCAAATTCAACCATTATTTTTCCAATACACATTACATTACATGTCCAATGCACTTCATGATGAGACAGACACGTTCTTTTTCCCTTTCAGTGCCTCCTGTGATCGACGGTAACAGCAACAAGGTCGAGGCGTTGACCACAGTTCTGGACAGTTCTGTCAACATTGAGTGTGTTGCCACAGGCTCCCCTCCCCCACAGCTCAACTGGCTGAGGAACGGCCTCCCCCTGCCGGTGTCGTCCCACATCCGGCTCCTCTCTGCTGGACAGGTGCTCCGGTAGGTCAGTGGTCAGGGCTCAGGCAGAGGCTGTAACACAGGCTGCTGCATTTAGAACAACTTCCTATGTTTCTCATTTGGGGGGAATTTTTATCAAAACCTTTTTTAAATGAATACAAAATAATGTACATTGCAAAGCTGAGATGTTTGTCTCTCTCTTTTAATGTTTTAATGTTTCATTCACATTATAACAAAAAAATGTTAAAGTCATAGATTAGATAGAAAAATTTGTACAAACACAGATTGGACAATGTTCCTGGCAGATAATTAGTCTAATAAATTGTATTAACTTGGTTTTTAAACCTTTAGTGAGAGTTGATGTATCAGGATTCATAATCTGTTGAACCATTTTGTGTCTGTCAGGATTACACGAACCCAAGTGTCTGATGGTGGCACCTACACCTGCGTTGCCTCAAACAGAGCAGGAGTGGACAACAGACAGTATAGCCTCCAGGTGTATGGTGGGTATGAAAATGTGACTTTCTTGTAAAGTCATAGGAATAAATCACCAAATTAACCTAACGCATCTTCCACGACTCTGCGCAGTCCCCCCCGGTCTGGACGGAGCAGGCAGCACCGAGGACGTGACCGTGGTCAGAGGAAATATGGCTTCTCTGCTGTGTGTCGCTGACGGGACCCCGACCCCCACCGTGTCCTGGATCAAAGACGGAGCGACTCTGACTACTGACGACTACCTCACATTCCTCAACCTGAAAACCACTGTACAGATCACCCAGGCCCAGGTCCGCCACACAGGACGCTACACGTGTGTGGCGAACAACACGGCCGGTCAAGCGAGCCGCCACTTCAACCTGAAAGTGCTGGGTGAGTTGAAAGAGCAGATGTTGCATGTTGTCTTTCTGCTAATGTTAATCGCTTAATTCCTCATGTTGTTATGGTTCCGTTGTTCAGACCCTCCGCAGATCAAGGGCTCCGGTGTTCCAACAGAAGTCTCTGTGGTGGTGAACAATGTGCTGGAGCTTCAGTGTGAGGCCTCAGGTATCCCCACGCCCTCCCTGACCTGGCTGAAGGACGGCCGCCCGCTCCCACAGACAGACAGTCTGCGCCTCCTGCGGGGGGGGGGAGTTCTCCGTGTGGCCTCGGCACAGGTCAGTCACCACCACAGCTTTATTACGACACCGGCAACTGCACTTTAATAACTTTTCTGTCACACAAACTTACATTACAGTACATGTGGTAAAATAAGCAATTTGTTACACTTGTACTTAGTTGGAGGACACCGGCAGATACAGCTGCTTGGCCAACAGTCCAGCAGGAGATGATGACAAGGAGTTCCAGGTTCGAGTGCACGGTGGGTTGTGCACCGTACACAATGTTTTAGAAGAATCATAGCTTAAGGATCATTTTAATATATTACATGTACAGAAAAGGAAGATGCATAGTTAATTTTATTGTTTTTTATTAATACATTTCTCTGTTTTATCAGAAAATGTGTGAAAAATAAGATATTTGAAAATGACACCTGTCTATAAGATCCATGTTTTTCTGTAACAGTCCCCCCGAACATCGCGGGGGAGAGCACGCCCCAGAACACGTCAGTGCTGCAGAACAGACAGGTGACCCTCGAGTGCAAATCTGATGCCGTTCCACCTCCAACTCTGACCTGGCTCAAGGATGGCCAACCCCTGCAGGTCAGAAATACAGAAACAAACAACTCCCTTTAAAATGCACAACTTCCCTCAAGTTTATTCACAAATAACTTTTTGTGTTTTGTGTGTAGGCCTCTGCCCGAGTGCGTATCCTGTCCAGTGCCCGCTACTTACAGATCAACATGGCAGAGCTGAGCGACAGAGCTCAGTACACCTGTGTGGCGAGTAACGTCGCTGGCAAGACCACGCGGCAGTTTAACCTGGCTGTCAACGGTACAGTTACAGCTTATAGCTCATTTCTTACAGTACTATCTTTTGTAATTCTCCCTTAAGTAGTTCTCGAGAAAGAATCTATGTGCATATCAATTTGTCACCTCTTTCCTCAGTGGCCCCAACTATCAAGGACGGCCCCCAGACAGTGTCAGTACACATCAACAAGCCGTCGGTGCTCGAGTGTATCGTCAGTGGCGTCCCGCCGCCTCGTGTGACCTGGAGGAAACATGGGGCAATATTGTCAGGAAACAACCCCAGGTAAAGCCAAGTGTCCCACAGTGTTGATGTTGTCGTCACTATCAAGACAATACTGTTTCTAAAATCTTGAAGTGCTGATTCCCTGTGTCTCAAATTTCGTATTTTTGTATTTCCCTCAAAGCCGAATCTCACCCAGTTCGTATTAACTTGTGCACAGGTACACGTTTTCGAGGGATGGGTCATTACACATCCACTCCGCTCAGGTGACCGACACCGGCCGCTACCTGTGTATGGCAACAAATCCGGCCGGGACACAACGCAAGAGAGTGGATCTGCAAGTTTATGGTTGGTTGTGGAATATCTGCTTTTAAATTTGTCTCCATCAGCCACCTATACAGCGCAGTCACCCAGTAATTCTGCCATTTCCTTTTTTCAGTGCCTCCTTCGATCGCTGACGGACGCACCAACGTCACGGTCACAGTCAACGTTCAGACCACCCTGTCCTGTGAGGCCAGCGGCATCCCCAAACCCACGGTCAGCTGGACAAAGAATGGTCGAGCCATGAACACCGACCAGAACCAGAATATGTACAGGTTGATCCAGGTTTTCTCCCTCTCTGATTCCTCATCCAAGATCTTAAAAAAGCTCAAGGCTGCACAGAAAGCACAAATCCTTACGTTTCTAATCATTTCATAATTATTATTTGATTATACAACCTCCAAATACTGACTTCTCCTCTTTGTCATTATTTCCAGATTACTCTCATCCGGCTCCCTGGTCGTTATAGCGCCCACAGTGGAGGACACAGCAGTGTACGAGTGTGTGGTCTCTAATGAGGCAGGGGAACACTCCAGATCCATCAACCTCACTGTGCATGGTGATAAATACCGCTTTCTTTTACAGCTTCATAATTCTTCTAGTGATCATGATTTATCAATCTTGTAAAACTCCAAAAAGTTCTGCACATGTATTTTCAAATGACAAATTTGACTTATGTTCCCTTAGTTCCTCCTTCGATAGCAGATGAACCCACTGAGCTAACTGTGATCAGACTGTCCCCAGTGGTCATCGCCTGCACTGCATCTGGTGTCCCACAGCCCGAGATCCACTGGAGCAAAGACGGAATGAAGCTGCACAAAGAGGGACGAGGATACAGCGTCCTGTCCTCAGGTCAGTTACACTAATAGCATCACGTCATGACTATGAATGTGAGTGTGGAAAACTTCAGTCAGTGATCGATGACATTAGATTGCTACCAGACATCAAGGCGGTAACACGTACCTGTAATCTCGACGCAGGTCCAGTAGAGATCACCTCAGCTGAGCTCAGTCACGCTGGACGCTACTCGTGCACGGCGAAGAATGCTGCAGGCTCCACCCAACGCCACGTGCAGCTCACGGTGCAGGGTAAGAACCCGTCAAGACAACATGTCAAGTCTATTACTTTGTTGCTTTTCATACTGTAGTTTTGTTTAATTTCCATCATCATTCTGAACAGTAGCCTTTTTCCTGCTTCTCCTCAGAGCTCCCAGTGATCCAGTCCCACCCACCAACCCTGGATGTTATCCTCAATAACCCCGTCACTCTGCCCTGCTGGGCCACAGGCTCACCCAGGCCCACCATCACCTGGCAGAAGGAGGGCATCAACATACCCACCACAGGTACTTCGTCCCCTCTATGTGGGACAGTAATCAGACTGTAAGCATTCAGGTGTAACATCAGGTCTTTTGCTGTTTGTTAGGTGGCAGTTTCACCGTGCTACCTAATGGAAGTCTGCAGATCTCCAAGGCTTCTGTTTCGGACTCTGGTACTTACATATGTGTGGCTCAAAACCCGGCTGGCACAGCACTGGGGAAGACCAAACTCAAAGTACAAGGTAGGTCACAGATTTATATACTGTATGTTGTAGCAGTATTTCATCGTCTGACGAAATAACGACATTGGATAATCTAAAGTAATATATTTATATATATTTTGTATTATTGAATTTCACTCCAGTACATCATGATGCGTTGACAGACACAGGTCCTGAATACAGTATAAATGGAGATTTACACACTTTATTTCCATGATACATCAATTATTTTCAGTCTTAAACGGACCCTGATTCCTTCTCTTTGCTGATATTGCCACGTGTTGACATCATGTGATACCTCTGTCCCCGCAGTGCCTCCCAGGATCAGCTCAGAGACTCAGAAGTACCTGGCACCCGTGGACTCCTCTGTGATGCTGCAGTGCCAGGCCGACGGCTCCCCTCCTCCCTCTGTCACATGGCACAAAGACGGGCAGCCGCTGAGCCAGTCCGTGCGCCGGCGGGTTCTCAGTTCAGGTTCTCTGCAGATCAGCTTCATCCAACCCAGTGACACCGGACGATACACGTGCACGGCTGCCAACGCAGCGGGAACTGTCAGCCTGGAGATGAGCCTCACTGTGCAGAGTAAGTTTCAGTCATTTAACTATTTTACATGACAACTTTAAACATTAGCATCTTGTTAAATGAATCAAACTGATTTAAGTGCATTTGCATTTACTGCAGGATAGCTAGAATAATGCCTTTTCCATTGTTTGGTGGATGGCATTTTCTCATTTGTGCCATAAAGCGATTCAGTTAATTTGCCACAAACTCAGACCCACTGGCTCAAAATGTAAAATGTCACCAGTATCCTCTTTGATTGTATAGTTCATTAAAACCATAAGTAGACTTTTTCTTTAGGAGTTAATGTGATATTTAAAGATAAACCCTCTTACCTGCTCAGTCCCTCCTTCGATCCGGGGCGGAGAGCCGGAGGTGGCAGTGGTGGAAAACAGTCAGGCCCAGCTGATGTGTGTGGCGGAGGGGGTCCCTCAGCCCAGCCTGTCCTGGGAGAAGGATGGCAGCTGCCCTCAGTGAAGACACGGGGGAGTACACCATCCTGCCATCTGGAGAGCTGGTGATAGACATTGCTCAGGTAGGGAAACAATGATACAACAAATTCTATTTCTATTTCTTATTTTTGTAGATTGCTGGAGAGTGAAATTGACTTCATGTTCACGCTTCCTCCTCTCTTCATCTCCCCTCTGCACCAGCCTGACGACGAAGGTACTTATACGTGTGTTGCCACTAATGCAGTCGGGCAGGACAGTCACACGGTCGCCCTGTCGGTTCACACCCACCCTGTCTTCACTGAGCTGCTCGGAGACGTGGCCCTCAACAAGGGAGAGCGCCTCCTTCTGGCCTGTGGGGTCAGTGGCATCCCAGCACCCAGAATCACATGGGTGTTCAACAACAACATCGTCCCAGGTTAGAGAGTGTCTCTAGTCTTTAGGCAAATCACAGAGAGATGTGGCTAAATGTCATAGATTAGATTCAATAACTCATATTGTCTTCTTCTGCATTTTGTTAATAGTTCACTATGATCACATGAACGGCCACAGTGAGCTGGTGATAGAGAGAGTGAGTAAAGACGATTCTGGCACTTACACCTGCGTGGCAGAAAACAACGTGGGAACCATCAAGTCTCTGGGATTCGTGTACGTTAAAGGTAAAACCACGGAAATGTTTTCACCCTGTTTCACTTGTTCAGCTCAGAATCTCTTAATGTCAAGGCAACTGTGTGTGACTCACTTTCTTGTGTCTGTCTTCAGAGCCGCCGATCCTCGATGGGGATCTCCACTCCAACCGGATCGAACCTCTGGGCGGCAACGCCATCCTGAACTGTGAGGTCCGGGGAGACCCCCTGCCGACCATCCAGTGGAGCAAAGGAGGAATAAACATCCAGATCAGCAACCGAATCCGTCAGCTGGACAACGGCTCTCTGGCCATCTATGGCACAGTGGTAGGAAAACTATGAGAGTTGGACATTTTAGCTGTTGTACTTTGTTTAGATATTTCTTTGTAATTGTGATAATGAAATGTTACGCAGGGTGAAGATGCCGGCAACTACATGTGTGTGGCAACAAATGATGCTGGCGTCGTGGAAAGAAGTGTCACGCTTACCTTGCAGAGTAAGTGTCAGTGCTATTTAACATAAGATCGATCATTTCCCACATTAACAGAATTTGAAATAAAATTTGTAATGACTACTTTAAATCACACGTTCCCACCTTCTTCTTCCAGGTGCACCCACTATCATCGTGGAGCCAGTTGAGACGGTGGTGGATGCTGGCACCACGGTCCTGCTCAGATGCCAGGCAGAGGGTGAGCCCGCACCCAAGATAGAGTGGTCCCGCCAGGGGCGCCCGCTGCTGGCCATCGACCGCTTCTCCACCCTGTCCAACGGGTCCCTCAGGATCAGCAGCGCCCAGAAGGAGGACACGTCGGAATATGAATGTGTGGCCAGAAACCTACTTGGATCTGTGCTGGTCAGGGTCACACTCACCGTACGAGGTGAGCTGCACTAACACTGCATGGGTAGTTTTCATTGTGTAACTATTTTGAGCCAGCTTCCATTTGAACCCACAACAAATGTTCCAAGAGGGGATTGTTTTCTTTCACTGCAATCACAGTTAAAGAAATGTAATAAAAGTTCGATGGAGAAAACACTCAATCACCTTCTTTATCCTCCAAAGAGAAAACAAAAGGAAACAAATAGTATCCTGTGTTAATGTGGTTTTTGTTTTTCAGTTCATGGGGGCTTCTCAGAGTGGGCAGAGTGGGGTCCTTGCAGTGTTTCCTGTGGCGTCGGGGCTCAGAAGAGGCAGAGGCAGTGTAACAACCCTCTACCTGCCAATGGAGGGCGCCACTGTGCTGGACTGGAGAAAGAAATACGCGGTTGTCAGGGAAAACCTTGTCCAGGTGAGAATTATTTTAAGTATGAGAGGATTAGACCTCTTCTTTTAGGCCACGTGCCAGTAGGTGCATGCCTCAATAAGACCTGGAACTGTGTCCCTCTTTAGTGGATGGTAACTGGTCAGACTGGTCCCTCTGGGAGGAGTGTTCTCGTACGTGCGGCCAGGGCAACAGAACCCGGATCCGGACCTGCAGTGACCCTCCAGTTCAGCATGGGGGGAGGCCGTGTGAGGGGAAGGCAGTGGAGGTCATCATGTGCAGCGTCAGACCTTGTCCAGGTGAACAGCAAAGACCTTTTCTACAGCTGCAACAAAAAAGATCAACTGTTGTACGAGAGGCTGCAACTGACATTCATGTGTTATCTAAAAGATCTTGATCGCATCAAATTTACCTTTTTTCAACAACTGAAAACTACTTGACGGATCTAGAATTGAAAAAAAAACATGGACACTTCATAAAAAACTCGATTAAACAAGCTTTAGTCGAGATTTCATTCGGCTTGATGCTCAATAAATAAGCTTTATATATGTATGTATTCTTGCAGTGGCAGGTACCTGGGGCTCTTGGCTTCCTTGGAGCCCGTGCAGTGAGACCTGTGGTAAGGGCATGCAGTCCCGGATCAGACTGTGCAACAACCCTCCTCCTGCCTTCGATGGGCCGCAGTGTGAGGGCACAGACACCCAGACACAAGTGTGCAAGGAGAGAACTTGTCCTGGTGAGAGCTCAGGAATTGTAGACTAAAGGAGATTTCAGTCCATATCCACATGTCTGTTCCCCAGTGGATTTAAATCCGGTTTCAAATATTACATCCTCACTTTCCTCCAGTGGATGGGAAGTTTTCGTCCTGGGTGAGCTGGGGAGCCTGCAGTGTTTCCTGTGGAGGCGGAGCCAGACAGAGGACACGTCTCTGTGCCAGCCCCGCCCCTCAGCATGGTGGCCGGCAGTGCGAGGGCAACGACGTGCATATTGACTTCTGTAACAGCGACCCGTGTCCCAGTGAGTAGACTTTACTTTTGCTAGATTTGCCGAAAGCAGCATATTTTATTTGATAGGAAAAAACTGACATCCACTATGTCTTTTTCCTCCATTTGTATTGTTTGTATTTATGCCTGGTTGCTCATGGTTTCAGCTCATGTTCCCTTATCTCTTGTCTGCCCCGCATCTGACGTTTTGCCCTTATTTTCTGACAGTCAGCGGTAACTGGGGTCCTTGGAGTAGCTGGGGCGGCTGTAGCAAGACGTGTAACGGAGGTCAGATGAGGCGCTACAGGACGTGTGACAACCCCAGACCTGCCAATGGTGGGAGAGCATGTGCAGGGGCAGATACACAGATACAGAGATGCAGCACAGCAAACTGCCCCGGTGAGTCAGCACGTGTACAACTGGGGTCAACAAGGCTCAGTGTATAGATGCATGGCATTAAGTGTTAAAAGTGCTCCTGAAATAAAAAGGGAAGTGACTTTAAGTGCAACATTTGCCCCTAAATCTCAGATAATGAGACAGTGAACAACACCTTGCTGCCTGTGTGTTTTCCTACAATATGTGTGTTAGTGACTTGTTGATTTCTGGGCTGTATCAGTTACAGTGGATGGTAACTGGGGTTCATGGCAGCCGTGGGGAGAATGCTCCGCGTCCTGTGGAGGTGGAGAGAGAACACGCGTCCGTCTCTGTAACAGCCCGTCTCCTAGCAACGGCGGGCGCCTGTGTCTGGGTGACTCCTCCCAGCTTTCTAAGTGTAGCATGCAGGCCTGCCCAGGTAAGACACGCATTAAAAAATACTACGCGTGTGTGTGGTTCATTAACCCTTAATGATACCGTATCTCTCTCTGTCAGGCGGGCCCCAGACGGCACGAGGGAGCATCATAGGGAACATCAACGATATTGAGTTTGGCATCGCCATCCTCAACGCCACCATCGCAGACAGCCAGTCTGGTGGCAGACTCATCAAGGCCACTATTTCTAACATCCCAAGGACTTTAGGTCAGTTTCATTTCTATATTTTATAACTTCTGTTATCAAGCTGCGTTTCGTGATCTCCTCCATGTTTCCTGTCGTTGTTGTGTTTATAGATCGTCATTGTTGTTTTACGGTCTTTTGAATTATTTCCGCCTGGTTAAACAGCATCGTTATAGCCGTCGGTGGCAGATCAGTCACACAATGGTCTGCAGGAACCCTAACCCTAACTAATTTTGGTCAAAACATGACTTTAGACTTGTGATACCTGCCTTCAGGGAAGTAGTAAATCTATACTATTCTCTTAATATCTCATAATAAATAAGCTTCCACTAAAATGCCTTTATATTCCAAGGTCCTGCAATGAGGAAGCTCATCTCCATCCTGAATCCTGTTTACTGGACCACGGCACAGGAAGTGGGAGGGGCCGTTAACGGCTACACGCTGACAGGAGGCGTCTTCAGGAGGGAGACACAGGTGGAGTTCGCTACAGGTAAGAATGGACGTGGGTCTGTACTTTTTAATGTAAAAAACAGAGCTACATCTTATATAAATACTCTGAGTGGGTCCGGTCTTTCGCCTGTTAACTGTGTGATGATGTTGATGTTCAGCATGAGTGTTGAAAAGTGACACATCTCGTTTCTAGGTGAGATCCTGAGGATGACCCACATTTCCAGAGGCCTGGACTCGGATGGAGCGTTGTTATTGGACATCGTAGTGAACGGACACATCTTACAGTTGCCCTCACATGCTGACATCAGCATCAAGGTACAGAAATAATCAATGTAGGTGATACGGTCTTGCGTCCGGTTTTAGGTTCGTGAATCGGTTAGAAAATAACAAAAGTTGCTTCGAGGCTGCCTCACATGCACCGTGTTCTCTGCAGGACTACACAGAGGACTACATCCAGACAGGCCCGGGGCAGCTGTACGCTCTGTCCACTCGCATGTTCAGCATCGACCGGCAGAGCGTGCCCTACTCCTGGAACCACACCATCTCCTACGACGTGTCCAAGGGCAAGATGCCTTACCTGGTGGAGATGCTGCACGCCACGGCCATCGACGCTCAATACCACCCTCTGGAGGAGGTGTTGGAGTACAGCATCCAAGCTGTCATCACAAAAGGTGAGGATAACAAAACTATGTTACATTTCATTCTGTATTTTACCTTTTTATTGTGTCACAAACTCAACCTAAATGTAACGGTGAAATGTTGCTTCCAGGTGATCGTAGTAACCAGTGTCCTCAGGGATTCACTTTGGTGTCTGCTGGGCCCTACTGTGCAGGTAATGTCTGTTTATGAAGATTGATGATAGATGATTGAACTGCTTATTCGGGACTTTCTGATTGTGTTTTTATATATTATTCATGTGCTGTAGATGAGAACGAGTGTGATGTTGGAAACCCCTGTTCGCACACCTGCCACAACGCCATGGGCAGATACTACTGCTCCTGTCCCAGAGGCCTCACTATCTCAGCTGATGGCAGGACCTGTCAGGGTACACAACACACACACACACACACACTCCAAAAATGTCCTCCCTCTGTAGGGTCTATGTTCAAAACTGTCCTCACGAATATATAAGTACAAGTTCACACTCACACTTACAGTACTCATTGTCTATATTAATCCGCTGCTCTTCACTCTCTTAGACATTGACGAGTGTTCACTGGGCGGTAACGTGTGTCACGATGGAGAGGACTGCCAGAACACCATTGGTTCCTACCGATGTGTCATGCGTTGTGGCCGTGGTTTCAGGAGAACAGCCGACGGTCTCAGCTGCAGCGGTACGTCAAAACACTTCGCTGATCGACCCGGGGGGCCTTCCATGAATTTTCTTAATCCTCACGTTGTCTTATGTTGCTCAGATGTGAACGAGTGTCAGGAGTCTCACCCATGTAATCAGCACTGTCTCAACACCATCGGCAGTTATCGCTGCGCCTGCGAGCCAGGATTTCAACTCAGGAACCGACGCTGTGTTGGTGAGATTCCGGCTTCACCTCTAACCTTCAACATTAAAGCAACACCGTGTAACTTTTACTGAGCAGCAGCGCCCCCTGCAGTCACACATGAATTCTATTTCTTATTTCTGCTCTTACGATCGTGCCACTTCTCTTTTCTCTCTTTGCGCCTCAGATATAAACGAGTGCAGACAGAGGGTCTGTCGTTCAGATCAACAGTGTAAAAACACACGCGGTGGTTACACCTGTATCGACCTGTGTCCCAACGGTATGACCAAAGGTTCCAACGGGACGTGTGTAGGTGAGTAATGTTCGGAAGTTGGACAGAATCAGCTGATGGACAAGTGTGAAACAATACAGACTCTGAGAGATTTCAGTCATGGGGTTAACAAATTGAACTGTGCTGTCTGTTGCCTGTTGTAGACATCGATGAGTGCAGGGATGGAACCCACCAGTGCAGATACAACCAGATCTGTGAGAACACCAGAGGCAGTTACCACTGTACGTGTCCACGTGGCTACAGATCTCAGGGAGTGGGACGGGCCTGTGTCGGTACGTACACGCTTCATGATTTCTTTACACTGTCACCACCTCATCAGTAATGGACAAAAGAAACAGTCCCGTTGAAAGACCACATTTAAATTCACCAGATCTGGAGTTTCATTGGGATTTGCACCAAATTACACTTATATCTCATCAAGATTCAGGAATTATTCCCAGAATGTGAAAATGTCAAAAGAACTTCAGTAGTTTTTCCATTATCCTGCTGGAAAAACTAAAACAACTAATAGACAGGGTTTAAAACATAACCTCCTTGACAGAGTTAATAATTGATGACATAATAAAACTGCTTCTTTAGTTTGAATTAGCTCAGTACTGCTCACTGTGCACAGTCTAATGTGTAACTGTGTTTAATTGAGGATATTCAGCATCGGCCAGCAGTTTGAAACACTTCTGCTCTGCATCAGCTTTCTTGCTTCTGCCAGCGTCCTCCTCCTCTCTCTGTGTGGGTGACTCACTCCTGTTGAAAGTCTAAAATAACATCCTCTGCCGTCTTGTTCAGAAAGTAGATCCTGCTGCTTGCTTGCTTGCATCTTTAAAATGCTGCAACTGAAACGGCTTGTTAACTCCTCACAATCAATGCAAAGACCTTTTTCTTCATTGCAGAGATCTAATGCATGGTGTCCTACTATCCCAGGGTTGATTCTAAGTGTCCTTGTCTACACTGTCAGATAAGAGTCAGGGTGAGAGAGGACTCCGGGGAGAGAACCTGAAAGAGAACGGTTCCTCCTTCGACACACGGACATGAAAAGACCAGCACCATCACCTCACAGCTCTGTCTCTCACTCTGTTTCCTTTCCTCTCTTTTCCAACATCCCCTTTATGTGTGAATCTGGCTATTTCCTGGTGTTGCTTTGTAATGGCATACATTCCCCCTGTGACATCATTAACTCCGGGACGTTGATGTCTGTCTTTGTCAAAAACTGTTCATGTGTATTTCACATACGACCTGATGTCATTTCTTTACATGAAATGTTGAAGTTATTTTTCTTCAAACCTCTTTGATATGATGAGATCAAATCAGTCTCTCATTCAAATTCCACAAATGTGTTGATAGTGTCAATACATTTCTGTCTCAGAGACATGGAAATGTATTGTCTCACAGTGGGGTAATTAACATATCCCCTTTCTCCCCCCCCCCTCATCCTCATCTCTCTCCTCTGTTTTCATGGCCTGCACCATTTCATTTCTCCTTTTCATATCCCTTCCCCTCTCTCTCTCTCTCTCTATCGATTATTATTTTTGTACCTGTTCTCTTTCTCCTCTGTCACTGTCTTTTACCGGTGCTGGTCTTTCTTTGTGCTGAGGGCAGACATAAATGAGTGTGAGCGGCTTCCGCAGCCCTGTGCCCACCAGTGTGTCAACACCCCTGGCAGCTTCAAGTGCACCTGCCCGCCAGGGCGCCACCTGCTGGGCGACGGCAAATCCTGCGCTGGCCTGGAGCGTCTGCCCAGCTACGAAAGTTACTCTTACGGCTACCGC
This sequence comes from Verasper variegatus, assembly GCA_026259375.1. Classification (NCBI taxonomy): domain Eukaryota; kingdom Metazoa; phylum Chordata; class Actinopteri; order Pleuronectiformes; family Pleuronectidae; genus Verasper; species Verasper variegatus. The sequence goes on along the minus strand of CM048046.1, from coordinate 19,489,050 downwards.
ACATCTCAGTCGTCCCCCGAGCGCAGCGCCTACCAGCAGCTGTACCACAACCTGGCCTCTCAGAGCTACCACTCCTACGCGGCCGCCTCAAGGGGGCGCTACAGGAGCCGTAGCCGCAGAAAGACTCGTACACATTCCGCGCAGCTCGGCGTCCTCGCATGTCAGCAAGGGTTTGATTCCAGGGGTGGCCGCTGCTTAGGTAACTATGGAGGACAGGCAGGGATGAGATGAGGGAGAGACGCTTCACTGCTGATTCAGGGTTTGTCGTGAATATGAACTGGGAGCTTGAAATGGGCTTTGATCTTCTTTCTGTGTGTGTGTGTGTGTGTGTCCGTCAGACATCAATGAGTGCGAGGTGAGGGACGCCTGTCAACACGAGTGTGTGAACACACCTGGGAGCCACAGGTGTCTCTGTCCTACTGGTTACCGCCTCATGTCCAACGGAAAAACCTGTCAAGGTGAGAAGCACCACCTACCTCCTGGAGCTGTCACCCCCCCCATCATCAAGGGGAATCATTCTGAAGTTTACTGCACTGACCCGTCTGTGATCATCTGTTTTCTGTATCCTCAGATATAGACGAGTGCCTGGAGCAGAACATCCAGTGTGGAGCGAACCGAATGTGCTTCAACATGAGAGGAAGTTACCAGTGCATCGACACGCCCTGTCCGCCAAACTACCAGAGGGATCAGGCCACAGGGTAAAACTCCTCAGAAACATCAATCGTTCAGGAAAGAACCATTTAGATTAGAATTCTCCAATCTCGTCATGAGAGTTTAGTATTTGGGGATAATTTTAAGAGGATTAGTCAAATTCTTGTTCAGACTTTCACCGCCAGCAGAATAGAAAATGCTTTCATCTCTTATACCTGCAGTTACTGAGACATTGAATCTACAAACACTTATTTTGCAAAATCTCTGGAGATGATTCCGCGTAGGGAGCTGCATCCAACCTTTACAATGAGGAGCAATAAACTGTGGAAGACGTAAGATACCTGCCTTCCCCAGAGTCTGGAGACATTATTACTCTATGTATGAGTTGCCAAACTTGGTTGAGCTTTCCCTCTAGACTCTCATCTCACTAAGCAACACATCTTTTTCAGTTTCTGTAACATTTTACTTGATTTACTTTATTCATTGTTTAGATTTGTTAATGATTAAACAACACTCTGTGGTGTAGGTTCTGCCTGAAGAACTGTCCCCCCAACGACCTGGAGTGCACGCTGAGCCCGTACGCGCTGGAGTACAAGCTGCTGTCTCTTCCCTTCGGCATCGCGGCCAATCAGGACCTCATCCGGCTGGTGGCCTACACGCAGGACGGCGTGATGCACCCCCGGACCACCTTCATCGTGGTGGACGAGGATGTCACGCTACCCTTCGCCCTGCGGGACGAGAACCTGAAGGGGGTGCTGTTCACCACGCGGGCACTGCGAGAGCCCCACACGTACCGCATGAAGGTCCGAGCCCTCTCCTACAGCGAAGACGGAGGCATCGAGTACCAGACGACCTTCATCGTCTACATCGCCGTCTCTGCCTACCCCTACTGAGAGCACTTTAAAAACGACGCGACACTGAGGTGCGGCGGTGAACTGCGTCCTGCGTGGTGTGAGTGGGTGTGGTCGTGGAAAAGAAGCCACATCATTAAACAGACTGCAAAGAGACTCATTGTGAGCAGCACACAGCCCTGAAGACACGAGGAAGTAGAGAGAGAAACCAGCAACAGGATGAAGCTCAGATCTCTGTTAACCTCACTTCAGTCTTTTAGGACTGTTCTTCAAATATTTCATATTTTGCCCCTTTCTGATTTATTTATAACACAAACATGATTTTTCGCTCCTGGAAGCCAAACCGTCCACCACCGGCTCAGAGAGAAGGCCTCAGCCCCGATTAGGAAATCTGTGCTTGTCTCTTATTTACATCTACCTATTAACTTATTGGGAAGTGCTTGAACAGGAAACAGTTCCCTCGTTTGTTTATCCCTCGTGTAATCGCTCGCCGCAGTGGAGCAGTGACGGACGGTGCTCATCGTGAAGACGGAGAACTCGACCGCCACGTGTTCTACAGCCTCAGGTAGCGACCCCTCGTACACTCAGTGCATCAGTTAGGAAACCGCCCCCCCCACCCACCCATCAATCAGTACACTGATTATTAGATCACAAGTCACGCTCCATCCAGTAGTTGATACCAAGATGTATTTTATTTTTATGACTTGTACATACGTTTTGTTTTTCTCATAATGTATTGCCATACTGTACTTAATCTATCCATTTTTTTAATAAAAATGTAATAAATGAATATACACTGAAATCAAGTGTGATGTGTGTCTGCAGCCGCACAGCTGTAAAAGAGCATTGAATCTAAGACGTCCTTATTATTACGCTCCTGTTCTGTGCTGCAACCATCTACTCTCAAATCATTAATAGCTTTTATTATAATGTTTGTGAGTAATTAAAATAAAGGATTATTAGTTGTAGGAGTAATAAAGTCTGTGACGTATATTCACAATACTGTGAATACTGTCTGTGCATATAAAACACAATCAAACATCTCGACAGTTCTGATCAGCATTCATACATTTTATTAATTTTTTGTCAAAAAAGCACAAACATAAAAAAGGACTTAATATTATTGAGTAAGGCAGTTTGTACATCGGTGTGTTTTGCTTCGTCGTCGGCTGGAGGAGCAACTCTGCCTAGAGGAACATGAAGCAGGAGACGTTCTGCTTTGTGTTCTCATGTAAAACGAAACCGTTACTGCATTAGAAAACGTCTCTAATGTCTCGGTGCATCGTCACTGACGACATGACAACTCGTGTCTGAATATCCACTGGTGAAAAACACTGCAAGGTCTTTGTGTTTATTAAAAAGTAACTCCAAATCCATGATTAACTTTCACGCAGTGTTTGATTGAAAATGAGCAAACGACACCAACAAAACATGTTTAGTTGAATTATTGTTACGAGGATTGTCACTTAACATCAAATGTTTGAATTGTAACACACTGCTTTTATGTTCATGTGTTTCATATGAACATGGTTCTAACTCGAGTGAGTAAATCAAGTAAATCATTTGGCAACAGACACAATCCACCTCATAAGGTAGATGACACTTTCCAGTTTTTCCTCATTATATAAAATACATGGGAATTTAAAGTATATATATTGTAACAGTATGATTTCTACTGCAAGACAATACTGGGTGTGGAGGATTTGATATAAAAATCCTACGGCGTGAAATTCAACAGATTCGATACAAAAAAAAATCACAGCAAACGTAGAAAAGACGAGTATGAAATGCTCGAGAAAATACTCCCAAGTCTCAAAAACGGGATCATGCAAACAACTTTAAATCAATTAAAACTAGCTCTCTATTTGAAAAGACACCAAAATATGATTATTATCTTCATCTCTCCTGGAAAGCAAGCATGCCATACTTTAAAAAAACACTAAACCTGGTATTTAATATCAGTCGAGTGGGGGTTATGGCCTCAAGGCAAAATAAAAATACTGTAAAACAAAAACGAAAATGTATAATCCTACATGATCCTTTCTGTTGAATGTCATAGTAAAAACAGTCCTAGAGAGTTTTCTCAGGGTGATGACATTTCTCCTGGAAGCACAGCCAGCAGCTCCTGTGAGCAGCAGCAGAGCGTCGCACATTAACAGGATGGAGGGACCGGTAGAGTGGGATTAATAAAGAGTGGTGCTGGAGATGCATCGTGGGTAATAATCCTTAACTAGGGCAGCAGGCGGTGTGAAAGGACGGCCGGGTGGATGGATCACAACGGAGCTCCCCCCCTCCCCTTCCCCTCCACGGGGGAGAGGGACGACCCCCGTGATGAAAATCCACCGCCCTCCATCTTTGACTGTGCTTTTCAGGACGCCCCCCCGCCGCTGAAGTTTAACAGTGAGACACAGCGGGGGGGGGGGGGGGGGGGGTTACCGACGGGGATCAGGCTTTTTTTCTTATTCCATCAGGAAGGAAGGTTTTCCTGAGTGAGACGAAGCAGAAGCTGACTTCCACCCGAACATGCTGAGAGTGGAGGTGGTTTTCATAGCAGTGGTTCTCAACCGTTTTGGTTTGTGATCGCTTAAAAACAAAAGGAGGTCGACTTGTACTTGAACATTTGTCGACTTGGAACAAAGACGTACGTTATTCCTTGTTGTATGTGAAGTATTCTAGAGGCCTCGATACAGGAAATGATCCAGTAATTCACAAATCAATTCAGATTAGAGGAGATTTTTCAAAAACGTACATGATTTTTGTATATCAGGAGATTTTGTGAGCCCTCAGATTTATGTCACAGCCCTCAGGTTGGAAACCACTGGTGTATAAACTGAACACATATTGTACGGGACAGGCACGGACACAGAGTTTAAGAGACGTTACCTGTAGCACCCTGTGAGGATTTACTCGGCTGTGATCATGCATAGGAAGAAACAAGAAAACACATTTTTAACACAGCGTGACCCAGATTATATGTTTTTCTTTTCAGCCTCGATCACATTGTGTTAAAAATCTGTTTTTCCATTTTAGCACCCTATGCCATGTGTTACATTACATGAACAATACAGTGACATGCTCCCCTTGGATCTATCAGTGATGTGGAGTGAACTGTTCCTCTGTTAGACCGTCTTCCTCGCTGTTAGAACCCGCACGATGCTGCCCACTCCTCCAGCTGCCAGAGCCTGGAGACACACGGGAAGATGAGATGTGATCAGGCAGCGTTTGAAGCAGAGTTTCAGTTGATCTGCAGCAGCTCGTCACTTTTCAGAAAGATCAGTAACCGTCATTATTATTCTGTGAACATCGCAAAGCTGTTATTACTTTTTTCTTTGACACGTTACAGTAAAAAGATGGAGTCATCTTCACTTCCTCCCACTATAAGTTCATTCCAAAACTCCTCAGTCCCTTCATGATTGTGTCGGACAGCGAAGTGAACGTTTACCTTCTCGTGCCACTGCAGCAGGACGGCGCTGCTGTTCTCCGACGGCTTCTCGAAGCCCTTGTAAATGTATTTCATCAGCAGGTCCACGCCGTTCTTATCCAGAGACTGCACCCCCTTCTCAATGTCGCTGCTCTTGAAGGCACTGAGCACCTTGAGCACCAGACCCTCAGCACGCTCCTGGAACAGAGAGGGAAGAGGTGAAACCCAGAGCTGCTGCACACTTCAGTTATTAACTAATATCCTGGTTCCAGAGAACTTGGATGTTTTCCAATCAGGTGCATCGATCACGTTTTAGTTCGATTATCAGTCGACTACCATCACACTAGCAAATGTTTAAAATCACCACAGCTGTAGAAGACCTACAAACAAAGATCAATATCTCGGATGTATGTTTGCAGGAAATCACTTCAGAGTCAGGAAAGTTGAGGAATAAAACCACCCCCACCTTGACGTTCTGGTTCTTGGTGTTGATTGGTGGGTTCTTCAGAACGGCGAGTAAAGCATCCGTGAGGTTTCCTGTGCAGGGTGGGGTTAAGGATGCAAAGCACCATCATATTGACTACAGGCTCAAGCTCCACCCATAAGTGGTGGAGGATAAAAGTTCTTATTCAGGCAAAAATAGAAGCAAGACGTTCAACAGGAACTAAGATTCAGTAGAATTGGACGATTTAGACAGAAATAAAGTGAGTAACTTCCCGTTAGTCATTTCAGTGACAGTGTTTCTCCTCTGAGATGCAGACGTGGGTCAGTAGAACACAAAAGTACATTCGTACTAAAAGCACAAACTTTGAAAGATTTCTCTAACGTGTCCTGCAGAAGCTCTAAGTTTCGACACAACTTTAAAATGCATTTTTTTTTGACAAAGAACAAGGCCTGTTCGATTAGACAAGAATGGCTTTCTTTAAATGTTCATGTTCTGAGTTTTGCATTTGTCAGACTTGAATTCAAAAAGGTGTCTGTCCTGAAATTCTCCTGCACCAAGGTGGGAAGTAACTGTCTGATTCAATGAGGAAGTGAACACTTCCCTACCTTATAAGGCCTGTAAGTCTGAAGCCATCGTCTCAGCAGCTCAACGTACACGTCTCTGTAGATAAAATACTAACTTTCACAGCATGGTTTGGCACCACTTGGTGAAGTGTCCCACCGGCCTGCAGCCGCAGATCCTCTGATGAGACGTGCCTGTCAAGAATGGCCAGGGGGGGGGGTCATCAATGACCAAACGTCACTGTCTGTTTTGTATTATAAGATTTGTTGTACTGGGACACATTGAGACACAGCTCTTACTACATCAGTCAGGTGTTTCCTTCAGTCCCATTGACATTGGTTGGACAAGCGTCCTTAGTTCCAGTGAAGGGAAATCTGAACGCTTCATCTTACCAAGACACCACCTCCATCGGCATAGTGGTGAGTAGATAAGGTCCCAATACCTCTGTCCATTTTGAAGTTATGTGGTATTTCGCTTGTCGCCTTTGATACTCCCTATAGTTGTTGCTATATAAATAAAAATCATGATATGAGATCATGAGTACACACAGAAGCTGTACTTCCCTGTCTGAACCGTGTACTTAAACACACATACTGTACACACACACACACACACACACACACACACACACACACACACACACACACACACACACACACACACACACACACACACACACACACACACGCTTGGGGGGGGGTGCAGAAATCCCTGGAATGTGACTGTCAGGCAGGTCCGGACAGTGACCGGCCTGCAGCAGCCTGACGCCCCTCCACACAGACACGAACCTGCAGGATCTACCTGAGCCCCGGACCCCCAGTGTGTTAGCAGTGTGTGTGTGTGTGTGTGTGTGTGTGTGTGTGTGTGTGTGTGTGTGTGTGTGTGTGTGTGTGTGTGTGTGTGTGTGTGTGTGTGTGTGTGTGTGTGTGTGTGTGTGTGTGTGTGTGTGTGTGTGTGTGTGTGTGTGTGTGTGTGTGTGTGTGTGTGTGTGTGTGTGTGTGTGTGTGTGTGTGTGTGTGTGTGTGTGTGTGTGTCTGTCTGTCTGTCTGTCTGTCTGTGTGTCTCTGTGTGTCGGGCACCGTGTGAAGGATATTGTCTGATGAGGGAGTCCACCTCCGCCTCGTCCGGACCCAGCTGGTTGTCTCCTCCGTCCTCCTCGTCCACGAACTTGTTCTCGTCGTACTCGTCCACGTCCACTCGCCGGAAGGTTTTCGCCGACATGTCGCGTCTGAGGTTGTTTTTTTGGTTTTTATTCCAAAACCGAAACGTCTCGAATTCGAACGAAGGAACGAGTCAGAGCTTCACGCGTCTGTCACTCACAGCGCCCCGCTCTTCTTCTTCTCCTCTCCTCCGCGACGTCGAGGTGAGGGGCTGTGCGCGCGCTTTCGCCATCCAGCGGGGTAGACCCGGAACTGCAGGTCACCGCCTGCGTCTACTCGTGTCGGCCGCCAGAGGGCGATCAAACCTCATGAATAATTACACTGGGAGTGAAGCTCGAGAGAGAGAGAGAGAGAGAGGAGAGAGAGAGAGAGAGAGAGAGAGAGGAGAGAGAGAGAGAGAGAGAGAGAGAGAGAGAGAGAGAGAGAGAGAGAGAGAGAGAGGAGAGAGAGGGAGGGAGAGAGAGAGAGAGAGAGAGAGAGAGAGAGAGAGGGAGAGGGGGACAAATAGACAGACATATAGACAGATGTCATGTTTCAGAAGCATGAAAAAGACTGTTGAATCCCATTTTTATCACCATTTTTCTTTTTGCATTAACAGTCTAATTTATTAATTGATATTTAATACAAAAACAACATGTTGCTTCTTGTGTACTTACATGTTCTGTCTACTTATATGTTTACACCAGGGATCAGAGAGAAACAGCATTTCAATGTCCTGTACAGAGCACAACTTACATTAAAGTTGATGCTAAATCACAAACACCACATCTGTGATAGAAACTGACTACAAATGAAGATAACTTTCCATAAGTGATTTTTGTGCATCTGATAGATTTATATTTTATGTAATTGCTGGAACACACAACAATAAATATAAATACTCAAATCCTTGTGTCAGTTGGACACAATGAAACATGTCATAGTGAAAACCATTTTAAAAACAAAGAACATTATTCTACAGCGCAGGATCATTAGAAAAAGGATTACGATTATTCCCTTCACCGCAAGAATATTAAAAACTATGGTCATAAAACGTTATAACAATAATTACAATCCAGGTCTTATTATTTACTGTCAAGCTTCAAAGCAATTTTCACATATTCATTTACAAAATATCCACATTTTGGATAAACGCTACATCCAGACACAGAGAACCTTAACTGTTTAGATCCTTTATTCAAACACACTGTCACATTGAGTTTAACATATTTTTTAAAGATTTAAAACACACGGTTAAAACACACAGTTCACGTACAACAGACAAATGAGTTTCCCGTGTGGTATTCAGAAAACATTAGTCTCTACATGACTGGGCCTAATGCTACATCTGAGGAGATGCAAGGTTTTCCCTTTCAGACTAAACAATGCACACACTCCCACACACACTCACATGCACACACATAAACACACATGCACACTACGTGGGTCCAGTGTTTGATAAATCTGCATATTTTTCACCGTGACGTTTGCACGGCCATTTATTCTGATGATAAGACCCAGACACAACTGCTCTGGTGATGAAATCTGGGTTTTATCTGGATCCACACACAAGCAGGAGCTACCAGTGTGTGTGTGTCTAATGAGTCACTCTCTCTGCAGACCTGTTCACTGCTGTGGTGGACGTATTTATTTGACTGGGCCAGTAATGAGTGGTCTGCGGTGGTCAGCACGCCGGCTCTGTGATGTCAGGGTTTCCCTGCGTCACGCGACGCTACATTCTTCTCCCCTTTGCAGGAAACTAAAAACACTTTCCATACACTCATCTTTGTTTGAATCAGTCAGACGATTTGGAATAAACACAAAAAGTCACATTTGCCTGCAAAACAAATCTTTTTATCCCCAAAACTAACATGAGGTTATTTCGAATTCCAGCTCCTGTGATGTTGCCGTGGGTAACGGACCCACAATTCTTTGGCTCACACAGAGCACATGTTGCTTGACTTTGTAAAAAGTGGGATTTTTGGATTTCCCTTATCTCTGTGACCTGCTGACCCTTCCTCTGGAGGAGAGACGATAACACTGGCTAATGTTTTTCCCAGTGAAGGCCTCACACAAACACACACACACACACACACCATATGAGATCCAGGAAGGATGGTTACATTATGAGAAAGTGTTGCTCACTACACTGGACATGTGTCGGGCATAAGAATAGTAAGATTATGGTTGTGAAACTGTGGAATGTTATTCAACTTTCCCACACTCACACACACTCACTGCTCAAAATCTCTCCTACCCCCCTTCAGACACTTTCTCTTACTTGTCTGTCTCTTTCTTCCTTCCACTCCCCCCCCCCCCCACACGGTTACACACACATAGACACAAGAGCATTGCGTGCATTGGTCATGAGTGTCCTTGTTTGTGGGCTTTGCCGAGCTCCCCAACCCGACTGTGCTATGTGAATGACTCAACATATCAGGTCTCAGGATGCAGGCGCATACATGACCTTCACGTGAGTATGCAAATTAACAACAAGCCCTGGAAAGTTTCAATATGGAGACCGTTTGGCCCTTTCTCCTGCTGTACAGTGCACACACACACACACACACACACACACACACACACACACACACACACACACACACACACACACATACAGACACACTATGCAGAGGAGATGAGACTCCTTAAACATCTTAATAAAAACTGTCGACGTGTCTCTGTGCATTTAATGTCAGAGCAAATCTGCAGGGCACCGGGCCAGGTGCTTCCGTGCCAGAGGAGAGGACTAACATCAGAGCTAAGTATCCTGAGCACATAATTAGTACTCTCACAGGAGAGGAATATTGCTCTTGGATGATGGTTTAATTGGGGAATGTAATGATTTAGCGGGTGCTGCGTTGGAGCAGGTCTTCGGGCCGGGAGAGACTGTGGGTGGCTTCTTCCTCTGGGGGGGTGAAAGTGGTTCTGGAGTTTCGTTTCATAGCATCACACTGAGCTTAAAGTCACTTTATTCGGAGCCTGTTGGGATTACTGGTGATGTGGTTCTGAGGCTGAATGAAGGTGTGAGTCACCATTAGACTCTTGACTGAATATGATGCAAGTTCGATAAAACGCACGTTGAAAAATATAACTTCCAGTGAATAAAACATCATATTACAGGTGGAGTGCAGATATTTGGGGTTTTGTCTGCATTGTGTTTGAGGTATCTGATTTTAAGTTTTTCTTTCCTGTTGTGTACATGAAAAATTATTCTTCGTATCACAAAAAAACTCCAGAATGAATCATACATTCACAGGGTGAGTGGGACCAATTCCTTTTGTTTGCCAGGTGGTAGGATACGGTGAGATTTCTGCCTCCTCCCCAAATACTGTGGCAGTGAATGGAACTGCTCAGGATATGTTCGAATGGTCTCTCAGAGATTTGCATGGCTACAGATGACATCTGAGTCACTATAATTAATGGTGGTTTTGTAATTTGTTGAACTAATCCTTTAAACTGACTTATTAAGTACATGTTAGTGTAGCGTAGCTTAACTTACATGCATAGGTACATCGTTTTTCAATATGAAATGTGTTTGGGCTAATGACACACACATCTATTGACCAGTTAAACCAAAGCCTGCAGACATTCAAAGTTTTTTCTATGTTTAGCAACTTTCTCCAGCTTTTTTATTCATTCATTCATTCATTTGACGGGTAAAATGGACGATAGTAGAGGGCTGATTGGCCGAAATTAATATAATTTAAAGCGGATTTTCTCACTTGACTCTGCGATATCCAGTTTTATCCAGAACACTAGTTTTTCATCTTCCCAGAATTATATCTTCACAAGATGACCGTAAGAACAGGGAAGTCGTAAACACTCAAGGAAGCGGTCCAGATGAAAACTGGTGATAGCAAATGTATTGTCACAGTAAACACCCAGAGAAACCAAATCCTGGCAGACTGAGTGATCTGGGTGGGCTGTGCTCGGGTCATCGCTGCAGGTGGAGACAGGGACTGTTGCATAAGTGCTGACAGCTTGTTTTAATGCTAAGTTTCTGAATACAGGCTGTGTGAGTTTCACCATGCATCATCAGCACTTAAATACCTTTAATTTGAAATATTTGGACCTGTTTTATAAGCCACACTGACAGTGTTACAAAGTGTAACTGTCTTTATTTTTATTTTCATTTAAGTGAACCAACACTTTTGGTTTTCGCTTTTTGAACCTATTGATTTGCAGCCGTTATGTGATAATACCACTGACGGAAAGCAACCTGCTCCTTCTCCTCCACTGCTGTTACTTCAGGAGGGGTCTCGTAGATAAAGGTGAGGGGGTGTTAAACATTTCAACAAAAAACCATTACACCGTTGTAAAGTCTCTTTATTATTTGATGCTTTTTAATCACATAAACATTGTGAATGTCATGCTTGGCCAGTTATAATACGAATAGTTCAAGATCTCGCTGGTATTTTTCTATACTTGAATTTCTAGAGATGACTAGCATTTTATACGTGTAAACAACGTGAAAAATCATTAAATGTAATATGACAAAGACTTAGAGAATAAAACAGCATCAGTTCACGTTCGCTTACGTAAACAGTGCGTACAATAGTTTAACATGACAGTTTGACAGGATTCATAAAATGATCATTGCTTCTTTCGCTGCACAGAGATTTGAGTATGTTCTCTGTCGTAAAGAAATATTTCAACATTTCGAGATTTTTTATTTTGTGTGGATTGACCGAGTAGCTGCTTAGCGTAGCTTAGCATAGAGACTGAAAACAAAGGGAAACAGCTAGCCTGGGTCTGCCCGAAGCTATAGCCACCTACCAGCACCTCTCAGTTTTGAATGCTGCTATCACAATATGACAGCTCCGATAAAGTGAAGCAAAATGACCTTGATCACCCCCTAGTGGCTACCGGCAATATAGGTTATAAATCCTGCCTCCTCCATGTTAGTGGATGGGACATAGCCCAAACTAAAAAGTAAAAAAACGTCAAACATGCTTTAGGTTGTTCTTATTCAAAAAATGATTTGTCTTAATTCCATATATAAAAACGGAGCGAAACGTCATGATTGACAGCTGAGACTGACTCGTGATTGGTTGAGTGTGCGACTTCGATAGCACAGCCCCATCCCCATCTTCGTAAAATGGCAGTGTTCATATCGAAGACATTTAGACCTCATTTCTGGACAGTGGGAGGAAGTGGAGACGTTCATCTATATATTCAGTGAATAGTTTGGACAGATCCAGGTGAGTCAATGAGTGAGTCACAACTGGGAAAGGCTTTTAAAACTGCTTATTACAATACATCTAGTAGCTAACTGGAGACTCTAGAAATCACTATGAATGAAAGAGGGATTGAGTAACAGAGGCTTGTGGAACAGCGGAGCCCAGACGTGATGTCATGACTTTGGCTTCCACTGACACATGACACTGGTATCAAATAAACGAAAGTGGATATGTAACAAAGCATATTTTCAAATAACTAATGAAAAAAACTAAAATCATAAAGAGAATGCTGATGATTACAGAAAACATTAAAATAAAAAAATGAAACACAATACAAACCAGTTGCTAAAAAAAAATGGTTTGTTGTTCAGAACGCTTTTATTCTCAAATTCTTGCAAACCAGTGGGGCTGGAACTGGAGTATAAAGGGGTCGGAAGCACTTCAGTGTAAAATTCCACTGTTCTGTGTGCAGCCTTCGGGCCCCTGCAGGTATAGGTGTAGTGTGTCAGATTCCAGGTCTCCACTGCTGCAGGTGTAGGTGTAGTGTGTAAAATTCCACTGAGTGCAGCAAAGAACCACCATTTTCAGCCCGAGCCGCCCGTCATCCCACCGGGGGGGGGCGTCGGAGGAGTCCCGCAGCGAGCTGGTTCCGTATTTAACTATGTCTAAAGGTCAGCCTGAAACAACACGGTCAGAAAAATAAACACAACCTCATCCTACTGGCGAGATACAGGGAAAGAGAGCAGCAGGAAAGAAGAGGATCCGTTTCTATGGTGTCAAGTGTTGTTTTCCCAAAATGGTGGCTTTAATGTGAGACACTCCCTCCAGGGGAGCAGGGAGTGCTCCTTCCTGGTAGGTGGGTAAACAACATCACTGGGATGTTTGAGGTATCCAGAGGGGGTGCACTTGGTGTGTTTAGGAGTTGCCATAAAACAAAACCATGGTTACAAGCTCCTCTTCCATGTTTTCAAACAGGATTACATGTTTAGACGAGCCTTCAAGGTTTAAAAACAGATACAGAGAACAAAGAATTTGCATAGTCTAGTCGCACGATCAATACACAAGAGTTCAGCTCCAGTACAGGTGAGGCTTTCTGCGGAGCGTTCACACAGCTCAAACAGCGGGGCGGCTTCAAAACTCATCGGGAAGATGCAAATGCTGCTGCGCTCTAGGCAGCGTGAACCAAAGCCAAAGCCACATAAATTAGGAATGTTTTAGCAGGCGTCGAAATTTCACACGATTCACCAAAGTGAGGTGGATGAGCAGACTTTTATTATATATATATATATATATATATATATATATATATATATATATATATAGAACTGCTCGAAACTCAGTAAATATAAAAAAATGAAAGACAGATTTCACAGTCTTGTGTAGTTTGTGATGGAGCCAGATGGGACCTGTAACAACCCACTCACCCTGCAGAGGTTTTCAACATCCAGTCTTTCCCCAGAGGCCCTCAGGCACAACACCCATCAGCTGCTTGTGGTCAGTAAACACCAACAGCAGCCACAGTCACATCGGTGCAAATAAAACCAGATGGAAAATTCTAACTGTGTTGTACATGAACGCAGCCATGAGGCGTTTTAACAGTAAACATTAAGGTTCTTTAACGACACAAATCCGAGTTGAACAAATCCTCCTGGTTAAAAAAGCACACAGAGAGGAGATCGACATGATGGCACTTTCCAAAAAGAAAATGGTAGAATCTACACAAAAAAAATCCCTAAAGTCCACTGATCCACAGTCTCCAACTTTACGGCCAAACAAGCGAACGAGGCTACTGTTTTTCATTTCCCAAGTGTTGCCAAGGCTTCGGGTGGAGATCTCTTCTGAGGAACTTCTTCTTCGGGGTCTCGCTGAGGGAGAAGGAGCGGGAGGGGCTGGCGGGGTTCTCCTTACGGGAGACGATGCACTCCTTGATGGCGTCTTTGATCACCTGCGAGAGACAAACACAAGGGGGAGGAAACACAAACTGTCAGGTAGCGTCAATGACGACAAATCCATCCAATCCATCAAGCTTCATTTAAAAAAATGCTCAAAATATGATAAGAAGCAATTTTCTTCACTGTCATCGTTTTTATAGATTTTATTATATATTGAATATATATTGACTTATGCTGTTTCAACCACAGTATATGACTGTATATAAAAATGGACAATGTCAATAAAATATCAATTAAAAACTACCTGAAATGACAGAAACCATCTTTGAAAAAACATGTCACATGTACTCTTTAGTTTTGGTCCATGTCCCATCCACTAACATGGAGGAGGCAAGATTTAGGACCTATGCTGCAGCCAGACACCGGGCGGCGATTGAGATGGTTTGGCTTAAGCCGACCTTCCGGTGACATTAAATATTCTCGGCATCTGAATCGCTCTGTGAGGAAGTGACTCATGCCGACTGTGAAAGTCGGTATGACCCGCACAGCGACACACCTACGGCAGACGTGCCAGGACGTGTACCAACCCGTTATAGACGGGCCTTTGGGATTTGCACTTTTTCATGTTGCACAATGAATTAATATTTGTGGAGTGACAACATAGAAATGCAAAACTTCTGCAATGACAGGACTGAATGAAGGAGTGAATGGCTGTGTGAAGGTAAGGCCATTAATCATCAGCCCACTTAGCGACCTTGAAAAACGATATACTTCACATCACATATATTATATAAATCACATCACTACTGGGCCAGAAATATTATCTACAGGGTTTTTTTCATTCCTCCAGGTAAACATCCTGTAGTAGGATCGAACTGACCTCCAGGTTGTTTAGAGTGTTGAACTCCATCAGGTCATGGAGTCGGGTGAAGGCCTCGTTGGAGTACTGGAAATTAAAGGTGGAGAAAGGCGATTCCGGGTCGTCAAAGATGTCGAAGTCTGCAAAGTCCTTCTCCTTCTCAGTCTCTCTGGGGACACCTGTAAGTACATTTATAATATATAAGATTTGGTGTGAAAACTGGGACAAAATACATAGATAAATATTGTATGTTTAGTTTAAAAGTTCAATATTGAACTTTCTCCAAGGTCAATTTATCTACTTTTCCCATTTGTCACTGAATTATACACAAATTACCATTGTTTCCGAACACTTAAGGTCCAAATTTATTGTTTTATCAGGAGTGTTGACGATGTAGAGACTCTAAAATTCAATAACTCTATATTTTAACATCTACAGTTTCATGATATGTGTGAACCCCTGTTCCTGATGAAAACCATGTGGTGTCGTCAAAAGCTTCACAAAGGTCAGTTCCGGAAGTTGAGGTGAGCTGGTTTCATCAACTAAATAATAAAATGTATTTATTATTAAAACTTAAAGCAATTCAAATTGCACTGTGGGCCACAAATTTGACTTTACACAACCATGAAGCTAATAAAGTATTTTATTGTTTTATTGTCTCTGTAGACAATCGCTATGAAAACCTTCATACTAATCTTGAATTTATTACACTGAAGGCTCTTCCTAATCCCAGCCTAATATTAATCCAGGCTTGGGTCAAGCATTCAGAAAGCACTGGCTTGAGCTTCCACAGAGGTTGGGTTCAAGGGGCTGAGGGCTCAAACCGCCGCAGCTCCTCACCTATGCACAACTAAACATGCATTTACGATTGTAGATCTTTGTGGATCTTTTTAAATGTGGATGCTCACTATTCTCAAAAGGTTGCATCTATTTACAGTCGTTTATCATCTGCCTTTTGGGGAAAACTCAAGTTTGTTTGGTTTTATTACTGGTGTAAAGATGTAAGGCTGCAGGCAGGAAGACGTTATCGATTTGCAGACATTGAGTTGAGCGCCCATTCCATAATGACCAACTTCCTTTTTCCACTAATAGGAAGTCCATGTACGGTATCATTCCTTCCTATGTCTTTTGGATTTGAGTCCAAAAAGCTTATGTAACGTCCATAAACACACTGCAGATGTGTGTGGGCTGACGACCGGCTAAATGTAAAGTTGGTTTGTCTTTGTGTGTCTCATGATGTATGGCATGTTTACACATAGAGCTCTCCCACTGCAGCGAGAGATTCCCTACTGGCACCTGGCTCCATGAGGAACCATAATTCACCGGGGCGGCTCATGAAACACAGAGGGTCACATCTCCCGTGTACTGAGGGAGGGAAGCCTATCGACACACACACACACACACACACACACACACACACACACACACACACACACACACACACACACACACACACCATTTCCAGTACAAATGCACAGCGACCCTGAGCAGCTTTTTGTTACCAGGGTCACTCAGATGTGGGGCCCAACTTTTAGCAAAACATGAAACAATTGTCTGCTGTCAACTGATTCCACAGCGCAACTTCGAGGAAGAGCTCATGCCTCATGTGTCATGACGGTAAACCAGCATTATTATAATAATAGTCTTGGCATAACCCCCCCCCCTCCCTCCCTCACACATGCTGTGGAAAACTCCATGAAGGCACACACTCACCAGGCGCTTTGAATTGCCTGAAGTTGATGTTGACCAGGACAAAGTGGATGACAGTCGGGCAGTTCTTCTCTCCTTTCTTTGGTTTGAAAACGTAGCATTCCTTCAGGCCCTCGCGGTCAAAGACTTTGGGGTCGATCTTGGGGAACTGGAGCTTGTTCATTCGAGCCCACTTTTCTGCAAGCAGCAGCTCCTGCGGGACACATTTACAAATCAGAAAACTCTGGTCTCCACCTCTCGTTTGCACGGATCACTTTTAACAACTTGTGACGGCAAAACAAAGACAAGTTCTAACCTTGAACGGGGGGCTGGAGTCACTCGGCCGTGCAGAGAAGTCGAAGGAGATGATGAGGTCGACGCCACGCTGCGGCCGCAGGATGAGAGGGTAGGGCAGGTTGTAGGTCAGACCACTGTCCACCACATGGATCTTCTTACTCTTCACATCCAGGGGCTCGTAGATACGGTCAAACTCATCCGGGTCTGAGGAAAATCACGCAAAATCAATCAGATGAATGGAAACGCGAATGGAAAGATGTAAGTCGTCTGCAACCAAATTTTATTCCACACGACTGACTGGAATAATTTACCTGCGTAACACCTCGCCCACGCAAGTGTAATATTTGAAATGTTTTCACAGTGATGCCACAACACACCTGCGTTTCAGTGCCAGCAAATAACAGGTGTTTCAAATGACAAAGAAGTCGCTGGAGCATTTAGTGAAAAGCTTGGCACTTCAGGGTGAATTTTGGTTCACTCTCCACTTCTACTTCCTTCCTCTCAGCTTCAGGGAAAATAGGAAGTAGAGAGGTATTTTCAACAACAAAAAAACACGTACACTAACTTCTCAGAAAAATAGCACAGACACAGTTAGAGATTAGCGATTGAGCAAAGTGGAGCATTTAGCAGCTCAAGTGCCGGATGTTTCCCTCCGACGTTGGCAGACACCGAAAGTGTAATTAGCATGTTCATCACAACTTTATCAGGTGATAATATCTAAGTGTTGTTTACAGTTTGTTTCAACAGCTGCCAACTGTCCAAAAAGATCAATTAATGCTGTTTTAAGAACATTTTCACCGGTTTCCACAAATAAAGTGCAGAGTAAAAAAAGTAGTTTAAACTAAACAACTAACAACTAAAATCACGGTTCAGGTTAACCTGGAGCGTGATTTGGACAGACACATTTTTTGATCCATAGGCACCTTTCACATCTTTATTAATCTTTCTTTTTTTAAACATAAAGAGCTGTACGACGTACAGAGTATAAATCAAGAAATCAATGATTGACAGTTGGTAAATTTGGAGCAGCTGGTTTAGTACAGAACATACATTGAGGCTATATCTGATAGCAGGCTTTAACTATACTTACATGCCCATGCATTTCCAAGCAAATTAATGCACAGAGCTCTACACCGTTACTCTTATCTGTCTCCAAAAATGTCAGCATCATTCCTGATGTGTATGACATAATTGTGACGAAAATGTGGAGTCAAAACCTCAAGATTATTATGTCCTGTCTTGTTTTTGACGGCAAAATAAACGTGCCAGCCAAAACTCTCGCTTTTTTCTGTACCCCAGGCCGTGTCTCTGTGGGAACATGTAAAGTTGCGAAGCTATCCTTTAGGTCTGGAAGCGGGGAAATGTGACGATTTGTCAGCATTCTTACCTGTGACAGCGTCAACCTCCTCCTCAGGTGGAGGAGCGTGACACGTGACCTCGTTGACTGGAGAGAAAGGGATGCTGGTGTTCAGGTTCAAGCCCAGCATGAAGTTATGCACCTGGTAACACAGGGAGATCGTATCACGGAGAGAGACAGAGGCAGGTTGGTGTAAATTTGACTACAGGAAGTTTTTTAAATAAAGAATGCAGCCGAAGGACAAGGCAGTGTTTTGTGGGACTCGTTCCATCATTGTCATGCTTTGCAGGGCGTGAACACACTCAGGTACCTTCCCGGCTCGGCCTTCTCTTGTGTTGAACAACGAAGAGTCACTGAAGAGCGATGTGATCATTCGCTGGACCCAGCTGGCCTGAGCGGTGCGGTTAAAATCGTCCTCTGCCTCCTGGTTCTCTCTCCCACCTGAGAGCCAATGGCATGTTGTCAAATCACAAGACATTGAACTGTGAATCAGGATCTGAAGAATTTTCCACTTCACCACAACTAAATGAAAACATCTCACCTAAAAGCAAAACCAATAAATGATCTTATTATAAGATTCACATAACAAAAAGAGACAAATCGCCAGGTGCACAAGCTTGTCTTTGACTCTGTAATCATGCTTTCATTTTTCCTATCACTTTTTTTTTGGCCAGTGCTGTAATGTAAAATCAGAAGATGTCTCGCTTTTTTTTTTTCCAACATGTATTTGGCCCTTTTCCCATTTCTGGCTTCCATAGTTTATACAAAAACAAGTTATTTCTAACCTGGAGCCTTTCTACTTTGAGCTCTCTACGTCATCTTTGATGCCTCTGAGCGATACACATAGTTGAGACATTTTTTCATTCAAATAACAACACAAGTGCTCAAAGCCTACTTTATTAATAAGTATTTCAGTACAGCTGAACACTGAGTACGTAAGCACTGTATTTTCTGCTGAAAACCTGCTGCATATTCTCACTTTTCTTCATCTCAACAATGTTCAGATATTTTTGACAAGTAAACTTTAAATAAATAACGACAAGGGGTTTAACTTAGGAAATGCTGCTTAATCGCCTTTCTCCTCCTGTGTTTCCTCCTAATCTCTATGAACCTGGTTCTGCATGTGAATATGTAGAATCTGAAGTGGAGGGACAAGATTTTGAGTCCAGTAGCCCTCTGGTTTCAGATTCACCAATCACCAATCCAGGTCAGAGGTTTGATCCCAGTCTTGATTCCCAGAACCTTCATGTCCCTGTGCTCCCGGTTCATCCTCATCCGCCTGCCCTGGTTTCAGAACTCACCACCGACCCACTCTCCAACCAGACCCCTGCCAGAACCTCGGCTGTCGGTTCAGGATCAGATTGAGAACCCTACACCCCCAACCTGTCCTGTGCAGAACCCAGCTCTGCACTCCCGGAGAAGCAGTTAGAGATTCCTCACAATAAACTCTTTAAGGCTTTTGAACTTGTTTTTCTGCATTTTGATTCCAGTCAATTCTAAACATTAACAAACCTATCAAAGCTGATTTCAATTCTGTAGCGTACAACCAGATATATCGTGTGACATTTGTACAAAGAAATATATTATTCTATTGTTTCCTGTCTTACTATGTTTATCTTAGTTCTACGGTTTCCCTAAAAAAAATATTTTAGTCCCTCAAAGCGTCTCCACTGTTTTATCAATGAGATCATTTAAGAATCAACTTTCCCTCAGACGTAAGAATGAGCCAAACGGTTTTTCGACACCACTCGCAGTCACGCATAGAGCTAAATTTAATATAGTGCACAAAGAGGTGTCTGGTGTCTGAGCTGCTCGTATAACTGCATAATACATATTTGACTGTGGCTCACCTTTGCGCGGCTCGTCCTCATTGTCCATGCTGTCCTCTCCGACAATGTGCTGCGGTTTGATCTGCTCTGTAAGGCACGAAGCAACAAGGTCAAACCAGGCTCATGGGCACCACACGTCAGCGCTGCATCTGACTAAACCTGTTTGCTTCAGCTATGTGACATTATCAAATTCACGGGTTATTGTTTGTCTCTATCAAAATATAACTCCTGAGAGAAATACTATACATCCAATAAAGCAACGTGTTCTTACAGTGGGACAAATTGTTTAAAGGTCACCGCACACAGATGCGTCCAAAGCGTGACAAACTTCAGAGTAAGCACAGGAAGCTAATACCTCACTCAAACAAACACAAACATACACACACTACTTTTACGTACTGGTGTCGTTGTGAGTGAAAATAGAGCGTAAGAAAAAACAAATAACAAAAAGGAACGCAGAGAAGTCGGAATGTCAGTTTCAGGAGGACAGGTATAATGTCGCCGATACTAAAGGGTTAACATCCATTTCAAGTAGCCTACATTCTGTACTTTGTATTGATGTATGTATTGATGTACTTCATAGAGCAAAGGTTTTTATTTTACTCTTTTATTTTTCTCAGGAGTCCCCGATCACGAATCAAATCTTGAATAAGATGTCAGAGCGTAAACACAGAGCCACGTGGAGCGCTGTTTTCAACTGCACTCAAAAGTGGTGACTAGAAAACTGTACTAGTCTTTGATTGGTGTCTCTTCAACATATTTTTATCAAGTGGCAACACTACACTATCAAAATATTATTATAATCAGTCCCTTTAGAGGCTGTTGTAGATATTTCAGTCAGATCATGTGATCTGTCTCAGCGGTTCCAGAATGAACTGTTTCAAATGTGAAGCCAAAGTGGATGAAAAGTCAATAAAAACCCTCAGAGAAAAGGGACATTTGAGCGATTACCTAACTCCTCCTCCATGGTGCTGCCACCGACTGTGTCCTTGACTCCCAGCACTCTGTTAAACAGAATGGAGAAGGCACTTCCCCACACACCTGAAACACACACACACACACACACACACACACACACACACACACACACACAGAGAGAACACACTGTCAGTGTCACGAAGGAGGTTTGGAAAACGTTTGGGTTTGTGCCGCAGGGGAAAGCGTCTCTCGGTCTCACCCATCAGAAAATGAAGAGGGTTCTCCTCGTATCTCTTCACAGCCGTTCCCATGAAGAACTTGCTCCCGAACAGGTCTGGGGTCATGAAGGTGCCGTACTTTGCCATTCCAATTTCATACGGGCTGAACTCCACCCAGTCTACAGGTTGAAATGTAGAGATAAATAAATAAACAACACAGAATATTCACACATACATAGAAGTCAACAGTGAACTGAGCAACTGTTGTACTTATTAACAAGTGCATGTATTTAGTTTTTTTGTGCAAAACATTGACAAACCTAAAGTAAGACTTTTCAGGAGGAAGAAGAGGCTCCAAGGATTTGTCAGTAAAAGTAGTCTAGACTGATTTCAACAAAGTTTTTTTTTAGTTACACTTTCAATGACTGTGTGTGAGTGTAAGTGAGTGTGGGAGTCTGGCCTTGATGCATATCACCGTGACACTCCAACAATCTGAGTGCATGTTATCAATGTGAATCCTCTTTTCACTTTTTTTGAAGCGAATGAGTGCTGGGGCATTTCTTCAGTATTGCAGCTACAGAGATTAGATCTTTGTGTGGAGCTCCAGGCACAACATCCAATAAATTAGATATCATGGAGCTTGAAACTAAAACATCCTCACAGACTGTCTCCTCTTTATTTTCTACAGAGGAGCTATAGAAAGTCTCTGCAAAGGACATGACTCACTTGAAGACGAACTGTAAGACTGGTTTCTGGATGAGTGGAATTATATTTTAAAAGATCCCCGCAGATTTCATTTCTTTATTTCATTTTCAATATTTTTATATCGGTTCCGCTGAGGGTACAAGTAGCATACAGTTGCTGTGCAGGCCACATCAACAATGAGGAAGTATTGTACAACATCGGACTAACCCAGAGTCCTTCATGGCCTCAGTTCCTCGAAACAGTTCAGTTACTATCACCACAGAGCTGCCACTCGACGACAGCCCACCACGTAGCACATCCTCTCAGGGTTAGAAGGAAATATGTCCCGCTGGG
This sequence comes from Verasper variegatus, assembly GCA_026259375.1. Lineage (NCBI taxonomy): Eukaryota > Metazoa > Chordata > Actinopteri > Pleuronectiformes > Pleuronectidae > Verasper > Verasper variegatus. The sequence continues at coordinate 19,466,702 of CM048046.1, read as the reverse complement.
TTACTTTGCATGTGGCCAAACCCATCTGATAATCTCTGGTTATTCATTACATATGCAAAAAAAATGGTCTGCGAGTGATATGGGACGCATGCAACATAAAATGCAACATAAAAGCACGTCCAGATATGAAAATGATAAAAAATGTACCTGCAAACATGAGCTCAGAGACGTCTGGCTTGACGTGCAGACACGTGAAGAGAGGGAGCGGACACTGGGCCTGGTTTATTTTCCCCTGGATGTCACTGAGCTTGATGTCCATCCTCTGTTGGTGGAGAGAACAGAACTTTTATTTTACGCACAAAAATGTTAATTTTGTGGGGAGAGGAGACGAAAAAGGAAAGAGAAGATATGAAAGAGGAACTGGGGGGGAAGACGAGTGTTGCTGTAGCGGTGAGCAATAAGAAGATGGACAAATAAGGAAATCCTTTCAAATTAAAACAAACAACAGCTGTCTGGCGACTCACCGCAGGTACAAGTGTCTCTCCTATGAGCATACCGAAGATATCAGTGAAGGTAACAGGCTGCCCTAAGGCCTTTTTGCTCCACAGGGCCTGGATGTAGTTGGTGATGTGTTGGGGCATCAGCAGCCTCAGGGGGTTACCGCTAACTCTATTCATCAGCTCCTTGTTGATGTCCATTGGGCCCTTCTCTGGAAAGTCGGGGTGGGAATAGAGAGCGGACATGTACCTACAGGGATAAAGAGGTAGGGAGAAAGTTACACATTGCACAAATCCAAATGCAAGGTTGTTAAATCAGTTAAAACATGCTTAAAACTCAGGTTCGTGCAGGAAACGATGCTCTCATTAGGAAGTTATATCCACTAAGTCACTCCACAAATATGAAGATGGAAAATAAAATATGCCTCGGGTAATAACTTGATGACAGCTTCATACCAGCCGAGGAGACAGGAAGGATTGCCAGAGCAAGCGAGGAGGCAACTCAGAAGGAGAAATGACAAAAAGAAAAGGTGGCGGTGATGAACAAAGACGAAAGATACAAGAGAGTCAAGTGTCTTTAAAAATAAAGGAGGTCAGAGAAAGGCAGCGTGTGAAGTGAGAGAAGATTGTGGGAGAAATATAAACTGACCATGTGGATCCGGAGAGGCCGGCGACGTACGTGGCACAGTCCAGAACCCCGGACTCAAACAGGGCCTTCATGACACCCGAGAAGCCGACCATGGCCCGGAAACCTCCTCCGGAGCCTGCGATAGCTATCACTGGAACCTGCGACACACACACACACAAACACACAAACACACACAAAGAGAGAGGCATAATGTGAAGAAGATGGAGATGTGTCTAGTTACACAACAACATAAATACTCAGCCGGGAGTCTCACATTCACATTAAGGCCTTTTTCACTTCAGATATTCAGCTCTTCCATGACTCTCGTTGTGCCACGTGGCTTCCTGTCTCTCCTCTCCTCTCCTCCATCTCATGGTCAGTTCAGAATATTTTACAGAAATGATTCAAACCGTGTCATCCTGGACATGAAGTGAAGGAATGTTGCAGCACAGCAGAGAGCAGTTTCTGCTTATCTCACTGCTCTGGAGTTTCCTGCATAAACTGAAGTTCTAATAAAAAAAAGGCCTAGCTGTATATTACAGCTGGCTCTGAGGGCGTGAAGCAAAAAACAGACCAGGGAGGAAATGAAACTTAGATTGAGAGTAGTGGAGAAGTGTATTCATCCCAGTCCTGTTTGTGCTATGTTAGCAGGATTACGCAAAAGCTACAGAAGAGATTTCCACGACACTTGGTGGAAGGATGGGAAATGGGCCAAGAAAGAACCCGTACACTTTTGGTGTGGCTCCGGACCAAGGGATGGATCCAGGAATCTTTTTTTCTTTTCCTTTAACATTGCCAGACAGCAGCCAGAGCTCAGGCAGCCAAATTAAGTAGTTTAATCCTTGTCACGCCCCATGAGGGAACACCAAATACCAAGCACAGGAGGGAGTGTTGATTGGCCATATTACAGGTTAATTAAGTGGCATTAATAAATAGCAGCAGCAGCATGACCGCATAGCTTTCGGATGAGCAATAAGGAAGCAGGGTTGCAGCTGATGAAAGTTTACAGTCATATCCGCTAAAACTAAAGATTGCAATCTGTCCCTGTTTCCTGTCTTTATCCAAATATATTAAAAGCTGATGGCTACAGAATAAGTTTATTATTCAAATCAATTTAGTCTTAATTGATTAAACAAACATGTTCATTATTGAAACACGGCTGTGCTATTTCGTTATCTTTGGACAAAGCCAGTTGTTTTCCTCAATTTCTAGCTTCATATTTAATGGAAAGACATTAGAGTGGTATCAAGCTTCTCATCCAAACAATAATTCGACTATAGGAAATTTAAAACTGTTCCTTTAAGTGGGAAATGTAGTGTTTGAATAGATTAAGCTATCACTGGACGCATACTGAGGTTTGAGTCCTCCTGCTGCAGCTGTGGGTTCGGTTCTGACCCGGCACTTTGCTGTGTGTCTTCCCCCAAAAATAAAACTAAGCTGTCACCTCACACACTTACACAAGTCTTTAGCGTCAAATATGAACAGACCCATGTTAAATCTATGCTACGGCTTTATTTAGTTGGTCTGTTCCCACCTCCTTTGGAGAGCTGGGGAGGAAACGAGGCTTCTCCATGTCCAGCAGCTTCTTGATGCCCAGCATCACTCTCTCTCTGCGGGTTTGTCTGAACTGTTTCTCTTTGTCGCACAGGGCCAAGCTGAACCGCAGGTCCAGTTTAGTGCTGCAGATATAAATGACAGAAGAAAGGTTTGATAAAAAGAAATCTCACAGTAGGAAGGTAAACATGTTTTACGTTTTCTGCTGGGAGACGGACAGAGGATATGGTTTCTTCATGTTCCTAACACTGCTGGTGATGTCGGACTGGTCTGGTGAGAAACACACAACCACAAACACCTTTGACCGCTGACCTTTTGCTACCTGCAGTCTCGTTATTACTAACCTTTCAAACATGTGTGGCATTTCCTAATACGCCCAATAACTAACATGGAAATTATGATGCATTTAACTCTCACACAGGTATCCTCTTCTTACTGAGTCATGTTGCTTTCAAGTTTTAAGTTTAGTTTCTGCACTGCTCTGGGTGAATGTTTTCTGGAATTCCTGTGTATTGTTGAGCCTGTGATGAATTTGTAAGCAGAGCATACGTTGGATATAATGGGTAAATTGGTAAACAATAAATTCAAAAAACAAATACTGCTCCAATAAATGTAACAATTGATTTAGAAGGGATTACATACCAGATCTCCAGCGACATCTCTAAGTACACTTTGGTTGCCTGTCAAAACAATTCAATATCTGATTATCATCGTAACTTTCTGCTGCTGTTATTGCTGTCAACAGTCAAATAAATACATATAAATACAAATAGAAAAGTAATTAGTCACTTTGTATGTTTTTAGATTTCTATAATTTAATTATTGTGTCACAATTGACCTCCTTTAGGTCTACAAGTATTCTGTTGGCACATGATAGACCTATACACAGTATATCTTCTGTCGTCAATTGAAATATGCAATATTATATCTAATATAATAATAATAATAATAATAATAATAATAATAATAATAATAATAATAATAATAATAATAATAATAATAATCTGTGCACATTTATGAGGGATTAAATGTCTTACTTTGCCAATGAGGAAAGCCTCTGTCTTTGTTTGGCCCACTGGGAGCTTGGTGATGTCGTAGGACGCCGTCCCAAGTGTCTCATCCATCACATAGTTGGCGTCCATTAATGTTAACTGGTTGGAATAAGCAACATCATTTCATTTCTAAATACACGCTGAGAGCTGCACATTAGTTATTTTAGCCGGTGTGTAAGTTCCCCTGCACAACTTCTAATCAATTCAGATTTGTGGAGAAGTTTTAAAAAGTTCATCGTGAACAAAATGTTTCCTTATATTATCCTAAACTAAAATACCATAGGTTTTCCTGATAATACACTGATCCCAACATCTCCCTCCCTTTTCCTGTTTGTCTGTACTGGTGTGGACTCTACTGGACAAAGAAATGCAGGTTTCACCTCCAGGACGTTCTGCAGGTTGGGGTCTAATATGAATTGAAAGGTCTCGTCCCATTTTGGGTTGATGTCGTTGTCAATGTGCTTGGTCCTCTTTCTGCTCTCTGGGGCCGTCGGGATGTACAGCTCCACATATGGATCTGGGGTGTCCACTGCACACACACATTCAACAGTCTTACTTAATAACAGAAATCCAAAGTCAAAGTATCTCTCAGTATAAGTACGTTTCAATGGTTTGTACATGACAGCTGTAAACAAAATGCACCACCTAATGCAGCACTAACATGTTTACATGATAGAATTACACAAAAAGATGTAGTAAGACTCACACAGGTCACCCAGCGCTCCCTTGGTGACGCTCTGAGCCCGAGCCACTGTCACTGTGAATTTGTGAGAAAACTGCTGCTCCACCTGCAATGAAACAGCCGTTCAGCTCAGTGTTACTCATCCAGTCAATGGTTTTGCTTCACTGGGTCCAACAACAGTGACGCAAAAGAGATTACAAATCCAAATAGCAAAGATAAATAAGGGCATGACGTATAATTAGAAACATATGACATAAACAGGTTCACTGTGAGTCGGTGGGAAAATCTTTGGGGGTGTTGCTTCGGCAATTGAAGATTTTGAAAACAGGCAGCCCAGGATTTACTGTCGGATCAGGAACTGATCAAATACTTTTGTGGTACTTTAATTAAAATGCAGTGGAAGAAAAAAGATGATGGGGTACTATGGCAACTGTGAAATATGTATATTACTTAAATCAATTTATATACAATTTAAAACTTTAGTAGAATTTACTTTTGTCCACTGACCCGTTTGTGTTAATATCTCCCTCAAGTACTTTAAGTTGAATAAACAGCATCTTTAAAGGTCATTTATCTCTCACAAGTTTTCCTTTTGTCCTTCGTACATATCGTCGCTGAACACACATGTTGGATTAGGAGCAGATGCTGTTTTGCGTATTTGCTATCTGGTTTTTCGGGTTGCCCTGATGACCAGTCTTTCTTAAGAACTCTTAATGTCAGTGACTGTTCCTTTACAGATGCAGTATTAAGGTGACATGATTCCAATGAATTGTGACGTGTTTGAAACAGAAAAAGGGTTACGACACTTGTACCAGATGAAATGAGCTCTGCAGAGCTGTAAATGCAGATATCATGAACATCTGATCTCGTATTTTCTGCTTGAACAACCCCCATCTGACCTTGTCACCAGCTGCAGTGATAACAAACATGACATTGCTGATGAGATGTTTGGTGCAAAATCTGACAAGTCCAGTTTTGCTCAGGAGCAAAAAGATCGACTTGCAAAAACCACTGAAATCGCTCAGATTTAGTTTGAACTTGTCTCAGTTTAACTGTCTGTGAAATAATATAAATTCCAGTACTCACAATTATACTGTTAGCCATTGTGTGTTGTCAGGTGGGTAATTCTCAGAAAAGCCTTTGTCAGAATGTGAAATTGAACTCAGGAGAACATCCCACTTGCGAACTCAAGCGTCCAGAACCTGGAAGAGGAAACAAAGAAGTTGATTATCAGAGCAAATGTAGAGGGTCACAGATTTTACAGATATTTACATGGAAAGAAATCCACTTTTGACCAGAGCTGTCTCTACATCAACAACCAGGCATATTAGTAGAACTGCTTGAAGGGGGAAATCTTCCCTAAAACAAGTCATAGCTACTTTAGAATACATCAGTGGAGCCTTTCACATGTTGAGCGGTGAAAGGGAAAGCGTGCTGACAAACCCATGATAATGTTTACATGTATTTGAGTGTAGGACAAACTTGACCATTGCACCGCTGCTCCCCATCTCCCTCCCTCCACCTCCAGTGAGGACCTAAATTCTTCTCGGCCACTGCCAACGGCACAACGGCGTAGAGGGTTGACACCTTCAAGTACCTGGGTGTAAACACCTAACTATGGAAGCCACAAATCCTCACAGACTTCTACCGAAGCACCACACGGACCGCAAGGGGCTGCAGACGGTGCACAGCACAAAACCAGGTGCAGCCTGCAGGAGGTGTAAACCCAGCGAGGCCTCACACGGTTCCTCTGGGTCATAAAGGTCGAGACGAATCCTGATCTCCCTCCTGTCCTCAGGTCGGAGAGACAGGACTCTCGGACTCACACCACCATCAGGCCATAAAACTAAATACACCGCGCAACAACCCTGTGCAATTCAACACACAATACACCACACACACACACACAACCTGGGTGTGCATTTACAGAAGAGATGGTGAGGTGATTATTTTTAGATATGCACACATATACTCCGAAAAGAAATTTGCATGTGGTGTGAGAGAGGGTGGGAGGGTGTGTGAATGTACTGTTTGTGTGGGCGTGTGTGTGAATGTGTGTGTGTGTGTGTGTGTGTGTGTGTGTGTGTGTGTGGTAGCATATCAAGGTCAGTGAGTCTTTTCTCAGTTGTTCACCAAAGCGTGTCAATACTGAGGGGACTGAGAGCACGTAGAGCATCTGTGTGTTCACCGCACCGGTCACGTACTGTGCAGCAGTGGTCCAACTTTTCAAACTGCCAGCTCGCTCTGCCCTTGTTCTGCGTCGCACAATGAGATGAGTGCATGCAGGCTGCTTTAGTCCTGAGCCAGCATGACCCGGGGACATTAACCCAGCAACTGCATTTCATAGGAGGACACAAAGGTGCGCAACAGAGACACGCAAACATTATTTTAGTGTGTCTGCAGTGCGAGAAGTCTGCACTTGCACTGGAGACAGTGTTGAACGAAATCTCACAGAATCACTCGTGTGAATCACTGTGCATTTACCTAAAGAAACATTGCAGAGGGAAATCATTGCAGACTCTTATCTGGATTATTTGCTCCTTATACAGAACGTGTTATCACTCCACTAACAGGTTTTGCCTGATTCTTATAGGCTGCAGGTCAGATCTGATGAGGCCTGATGGTACAGTATGAGCGTGCAACATACAGTGATAGATAATATTACTACCTCTGAGCAATGATTTAAATGTAAATATGACATTAAATACATCAATATAGACTGTAAAGTAAATATTTAGGAGCATAAACACCCTCATTGTTTGTATTCGTGCCTCACTTAGGCCTGATCTGCCCTTAAAGGTACTTCTAGTGTTATTAAAAGCGTGTTTTCTGTTTCCTTATCCTCTGGCGGAAAGTGAACTGCTAAGGAAGACGCGGGTTGAAGCGCGACGTCTCATTGGCACCGACCTTCCTGTTCCAAATTTGCAAAATCCACACAACTCTATGTTATACAGACAAGGAAAGTGGGAACGTACCTCAAGTGTAGCGCGCTATCAACTCACAAATCCTGACATTTGTGTCATGCTGACTGAGAATATGTTCCCTCCGCTGCGGGAGTGGAGAGATGGAGGAGGCGCCTCTTCTCGGCGGCGCAGTACGCACACCCGGCAGTCAGTCAGTCAGTCTGTCGGTCGGTCAGTCGGGAGGATCGCAGCTGGAGAATCAAAACATCAAGAACCGCACGGAGCCGAGGGCAAACGGCCAGTTTACACGCTGACACATAAGTCGTGACAAACACGACAAAAACTTCCGGGCAGCAGTCAGAGTTTGAGTCATCTTGCATCTGACGTGGGCTTTCCACCTCTCCCGGTGCGCAACCGGTGCGCAACTGCGTCCACACGAGGGCGCGTAATGTCACAAGTGTGGACAGAATAAAGTAGTGACTGTCCTCGCACCATGACACAAAGGTGACGGGAAAGTCAAGTTATTCCAAGTCAGCCTGTCCCTGTGGAGGTTAATGTGTTGGTAACATCCGGCCAAAGTTTTCACGAACAGAGAAACTTCTGGTTTTAATAGATGGATTTGACGCAGTTATCCATTTGTAAGTGGATTTTTCCTCCATCCCACATTGTCATCACATGTTCTGAAGAAGACCCAGTTATTTCAAGAAGATAATAATTAATTTACACGATTAAAAGAGTGAAAGAGGCCAACACAGATCCTGAACGACTCCATACAGACTCGAGAAGTTTTCATGAAACCAGTTAAATGAATAAAGATTTCATCAGAGTATTATCTTATCTCTTAGAATAAATTAGGTCTAACGCATTAAGTAATTAAATAAGACGAAAATAAAAAAAATAATAATAATATTTTTTATTTCACGGCAATGCAGTATATTATAAATAATCACATGAATATATAGATAGATAGATAAACCATTATTATCATGCCTTATGGACGTTCTTCCGTGGAAATAAATAATGAAATAAATAAGCGTTCATACTTATCTATAATACGTGTGTAAGTCTATAATAGTCCATAATAATAATAATACAAAATATAAAAATAGTTGACTATAAAGTCAACTGCGTTACACATACAGTTTCCTGTTTGCATGGGAAATAAATAAATAACTTTTCAGACTTGTTGGAAATCAGATAGAATATTTCCCACTGGGAATTATACCACTGACAAAGAAGAGGAGGAAATATGAAGCAGGGAAATGAAGACATGACAAAGGGCACATACCATAAATTGAAAATCCATATTCGGTAGTGGTCAGAGCTGTGGTGGTTGCGACAGAAAAGAGATTCCGGACCTTCAGGTGTTGACCATCGTGCTCGTCGATGCACGCTGTGTGACGTCATCCACCGAGTATAAAAGGTGGTGCCATCGAGCAGGTCTGCACATTCAAAACCTCAACTTCCAGCAGAGAGGAGGAGGAGAGAGGAGAGGAAACGAGGACCCAGGAAAAGAAGAGAAGACAAAATAAAAACAGAAGAAGAGACCAAGTGTTTGGAGTATGAACACATTCACATTCCCGGTTTTCCTGTTGGCGCTGGGCTTTCTCGTGTGTGAAGGAGGTAAGAAGAAAGACAATCATGTTTTAATCAGGAGCTGGGAAACTCAAGACTTCAGCTTTTGTGTGTCTGAAGTTTGACTTGAATTAGTTTGGGGATTTTTTTAAAGATTATTTTGTGTCTTAATTCACTCATAACTTGTTTTATAAGAATATTACAGCATCAAAATCTAAATGTTTTATGTTTGTTTTATAATTTTTTTTATCGTCTAACAAATATTGTAGGGTGTTTTTATGGTTTCATATTTTTTCTGACACAGTTTTTTCTGTATATAAGAAGCAGAGAATTCTAATTATCTTTTGTCACCATTGTCTTTCCCAGGTAACCCATGTTGCTCAGAACCATGCCAGAACAAGGGCGTCTGCATGGCACTCGGAGCAGACGATTATGAGTGTGACTGCACACGGACGGGCTTTCAAGGAAAAAACTGCTCAACGCGTGAGTACACAAGCAGATCAACACATCAGGTGTATCCTGGAGTCAGGTTCCGTCTGTTTTACTCACTGTCTCTCATGTGATTTACAGCCGAGCTCCTCACATGGATCAAAGTGGCCCTGAAGCCGTCGCCCAACACCGTCCACTACCTTCTCACCCACTTCAAGGGCTTCTGGAACATCATCAACAACATCTCATTTCTCCGCGATGCCATCATGAGCTATGTGCTGACATGTAAGTCTCGCTCTCGCCCGAGGCAGAAATTAGATGGATTGTAAACGTCTTCTCGGCACTTTAAACAATTTGTAAAGCAAGTTGTTGAGAGGCAGTTGTAGTTTTAATATCCATAGTGGCTATATAAATGAATGTCTTTCATCCTCCTCCTCTTCAGCCCGATCCCACATGATTGATAGTCCTCCAACTTTCAACGCGGATTATGGCTACAAAAACTGGGAGGCCTATTCCAACCTCTCCTACTACACGCGCACCCTCCCCCCTGTAGCTGAGGATTGCCCAACACCCATGGGAGTTTTAGGTGAGTACACTCCCTCTGTCTCTGGAGAACCAGTTTTCACAGATTCTTGAATACTGAGCAAGAGTGGCTCGGTCCCATTACATCATAGGAAGCTATTCCTTCGGGTGACTGACAAGAGTTTAAATAAGCTGGCTGAACACAGCTCAACCTGAAGACATCAAAGCTAACTTTGGCACATTCCACATAAAAAAAAGCAGTTTTATCCAGATGGAACAGGCCTTATTCTGTATTATGGTGTTTGTATCTTAACTGTAATGTTCTTAACTGTTTCCCCAGGTAAAAAAGAGCTTCCTGATGCCAAAGTTTTGGCGGAGAAGCTCCTGATGAGGAGACAGTTCATCCCGGACCCGCAGGGCACCAGCCTGATGTTTGCATTCTTTGCCCAGCATTTCACCCACCAGTTCTTCAAGTCCGACATGAAGAAAGGACCTGCTTTTACACTGGCTCAAGGCCACGGGGTAAGACGAGCACATTTTCAGACTGCAGGTCAGGTTTTCTGAATGATTCGTTAAAAAGTATCATGTATTAATGGTGTCCTTGTTGCTTTCAGGTGGACCTCAGCCACATTTACGGAGGCAACCTGGAGAGGCAACACAAGCTCAGACTCTTCAAGGACGGCAAGCTTCAATATCAGGTATGAGAAGAGCCAGATGACGCTCTGACAGACACACGCTTCAAACCACACAAGTGTCCTAACAGTTGCTTCCTCTCTTTCGTAACCCTGCAGATCATGAACGGAGAGGTGTACCCCCCGACGGTAAAGGAAGTGGGCGTTGACATGCACTACCCTCCTCACGTCCCAGAATCTCACCGCTTCGCCGTCGGCCACGAGGCTTTCGGCCTGGTCCCGGGTCTGATGATGTACGCCACCATTTGGCTGCGGGAGCACAACCGGGTGTGCGATGTGCTGAAGGAGGTGCACCCCGACTGGGATGACGAAAGACTCTTCCAGACCACACGGCTCATCCTGATTGGTGAGTTCAAGAGCAGTTTTTGTGACTTCTTTAGAAAACTGCTGCGCCGTAACTGGGGAAATAAAATCAAAACAATAATGAGATGATAATAATGTAATTATGTGGGAGTTTAAAATAGAGGAAGTTTTTATTTTGGTAATCACCTAAAAAAAAACCTGTCGCACATAAGGAAGCATTTCAGGAACAAGGTTTAGTGAAGGACGTTAGAATTTATTTTCAATATTAGAAAGAGGAAATGGTATTTTTTTTTAATTTCAAAACATCACTGCAGGTTTACCAGCTTCTACAGACAGATAATAAGTCAAAGATCCTTCAAGACATTGCTTAAGACTTTATAAATACTCGAAACTTAATAATAAATACAATTTTATGCTGATTATCCCAAAAAAACTTACATTACCTTTTTAAAAATTACATCTACTTGTTCTCAGATTAGATAAATGTGCATATATTGTTTCAAACTTTTGACTGGACACAAAATGTCTCCTGCTTTGCTGTAAATCAAACTTTGTGTAACACGTCCAGCAAATTAATGTTAAAGGTCAAACTCTGCACAGACATCATCATGAACAGCGAAGCAACACTGAGCAAAACACATATTTATAACGTATAACATCTGCATCATATATAATATTCAACCATTTCTCTTTTAGGTGAGACCATCAAGATCGTGATCGAGGACTACGTGCAGCATCTGAGCGGCTACCACTTCAAGCTCAAGTTCGACCCCGAGCTGCTCTTCAACCAGCGTTTCCAGTACCAGAACCGCATCGCCTCAGAGTTCAACACACTGTACCACTGGCACCCGCTGATGCCTGAAACCTTCCACATCGAGGAAACCGATTACAACTACAAACAGTTTGTCTTCAACACGTCTGTGGTGACCGAGCACGGCATCGGCAACCTGGTGGAGCTCATTCACCAAGCAGGTTGCTGGACGGGTAAGAACTGCTCTGAGTTTCATTTGAGATTGTGACATTGCTGTTTTTGCTTCAAGTTTGCACAGCTAACTTTTCATGCTTTTTTTTTTTTTCCAGGTTGCAGGCGGCCGTAACGTCCCTCCAGCTGTCATGTACGTGGCCATTAAGTCCATAGAGAACAGCAGAAAGATGCGTTACCAGTCTCTGAATGCCTACAGGAAACGATTCAACATGAAGCCCTACACCTCTTTTGAAGACATGACAGGTGAGACACAGTTGAGATGACCCACAAAACTATTCTAGGTGGAAAGGAAGATGTCAGAGGATTAGGAAGGAGGTTATTATTGAAAGGAAATGATGCATCAAGCCATATTATTGCTGCAGTAATAATATTATCATTGTCTTAAACTGGTTGCAGGGATGAAATGCAACCTTTTAAATAACGCAGATCAAAAGATTAAACCTCGTGTCATAGAAAACTTACTTCTAATTAAGAAAAATAGCTGGGACCCTGTCTAAGTCCCCGCCAGCTCTGGAGGTTAGGAATTTATTTACATGACTCTTAAGCCCCAGATGTTCATTTCATCTTGAGACAGTGTAAGCAGATTGTCATCACAGAGCGTAAGACATAAACACACAGAGAGAGGGCCTCCTCCTCCTGCTACTATCTAATGTTGATTAAAAACTAAATGTGATATATGAGCTTTGAGAGAGAAAAGGAAAAAGAAGTAAAAATAAGAAGAGAGGTAGTTTCTATGAATGAGTCCAAACGAAGTGGTGATAGTTAGAGAACAAGACAAGCCGGACTGAGTCGCTAACACAAACTGTTCTCCCATCTGCGTTTCTCAGGAGAGACCGAAATGGCTGCCGTGCTGGAAGAGATGTACGGACATGTCGACGCCGTGGAGCTTTACCCGGGCCTGCTCATAGAGAAACCCAGGTCTAACGCCATCTTCGGTGAGACCATGGTGGAGATGGGGGCCCCTTACTCCCTCAAGGGTTTAATGGGAAATCCCATCTGCTCGCCGGAGTACTGGAAGCCCAGCACCTTCGGAGGAAGCGTGGGATTCGACATCATCAACACCGCCTCCCTGCAGAGGCTCGTGTGCAATAACGTGCAGGGCCCCTGTCCCGTGGCGTCCTTCCATGTGACAGACATTAAAGAGACGGGCTCCATGATCATCAACTCAAGCACGGCCCAGTCACGCAGCAGTGACATCAACCCTACAGTCATTCTGAAAGAAAGGACTACTGAGCTCTAATTTCTTATTTCATTCGGTTATTTTATATATCTATATATGTATTTATTTATTTATTTATTCTTAATTTCATATTTATTGTTAACTGTATTTATAGCATTCAAATGAAAAAGTGAAAAACTGATTTTTTTTAATGTGGAATTTTGTGTTCTTCTCATTGTCTAGTTTTCAAGAACAAAAGCCTGTGGTTGTTAATTTATTGAGCGATTTATTGTATTCTAAGTTTATTACTGTAAAAGTTGATTTAATGACCTCAGTCACTACAACTTGATACTTGAAGATTAGTTTACGGTTTCCAGCAGAGGTCATGACACTGCTCTCCACAGATGAACCGCTGCTCTCCCACTTATGTCTATGCAAGTGTGTGGTTGTCCAGTCACCACAGTGAGCTGTTCACCCCACAGCAATACAGTCGTACACTATAGTAGTGATGTTACACTCTCTTGATCTGATGTTACAAACAGTAGTGGTAACCATATCAGTATTGTTTTACAGATTTCTTTTTTCAGGCTGTTTATTGACTGCGTCTGAGCTGCACTGTTGTATAATATTTTCATTGTCATTCTATGAAAGTGTTTGATTTGATTGTATGGGGCAGTTTGTTGCCAATTCTGCTACAAATACCTTGTTGACCTGCAACTTTGAAACTAATAAATACTACTAGGAAATTATGCACTTTTCTCATTTTCCTTTTTTCCTGTCATTTTATAATTGTGACTCTGATAATGCTCTTTTATACACAAATCAATCAATCAATTGCAATTTAATCATTTTAAGAATGGAAACCGAAGATGCCCCCAGAAAAATGGTGCATTTTAAAGGATTTCAATGTGTGCATACGCAAAGGAAAAGAAAGTAGATCATCATAATCACTTTATTACCTTTTATATATTTGGAAGTTGTTAATATATCAATATTTTAAAATCTTACATGTTTAAAATGATTACTAATGTATTGCAATGAACTACTGAAATTGTAATAGTTGGGGAAAAATAAAAATTTGAAAATCTCTTCAGAAGAATTGCATCCAGTCAGTTGTAGAAGTATTTATGATCTTTTAATACATCAGAAAACTAGAAAGTGATATCTCAGTCAGATTATGAGCCTCTTGCAGAACAGCATGGGATGTGGTCAAAAGCAAGGCAGTGATTGGACCATTGAGTTATGAATATTTTGTCCAATAGTTTGCCCCGCGTCAAGAATAAAGAGTCACGCTCAAACTCTATGGATGCAGTTATGTGCACTTAACATTTCAAAGGACTTTTGGGGCCCCGGTCGAAAGGGACCCGAGGGGCCCCATTTGAACCCAACCCCCCTCAACTACCATGAAAAAACAAGTGCTGCACGACAACATCATTCTCACCTTCAGACAATTATTTTATGTGCATATTGTGCATGTACGTAAATAATAGTAAAGTTTAATTCCAAACCTCCTCCGCCATCCCAGGTACATCAAACACACACTTTCCAGTTTTCAACCGAACATCTAAAATTAAAACGCTTTTGGCAGAAAGTTGGTGGCATGGGGCCTCGTTTCCGACCCTTGTAGCTTCACGTTCAAAGCCGATCATAGAATCTAAGAGAGTTCTCATGAAATTCAGGCATTCTCAGGCAAATGCCTGCTTTGCCTATCGTGTTGTGACACACCTGCTCTATCTATAAATATATTTTTATCTACAGGTCTGAATGGTGCAAGTCAACAACAAATGATTTCGCACAGAAACGAACAACAGATCAATTATCCTAATCACAAGATTAATGCGATTAACATAAGAAATTCCAAGAAAGCGTCAACTCCTACACAACTCTGCAAAAAGGGCTCGAAGGGTTGTTGTTTTATCTCAACCCAAATTCCCCCAGCGCACACACACACACACACACACACACACACATACATACACACAATAGATCACTTTGTGCAGCTTTCGCTTTTCAGCACATCAGATATAAACTTGTAGACACTTGTCAGGCTCGAGGAGATCTGCATGCTGTCAGGCAACATGGCATGAGCTCCTGCTTCACAGATAAGTGGTGGAGGACAGGACCAGGTAAGGAATCTCTCACTATCCCACTCCCTCTTTGCATTGAAGTTACATGCGGTAATTAAAGGAAAGAATTTATCAGTCCGAATGCCCGAGGAAGAATAAGTGTCCTTGCGCAGTACTACAGTATATTCAAAGCAACAGTTGGGAAAACAAAGAACTGTTTCTGTTGGGATTTTCTTGTACTTTGTGATGATTTTAGATTACTAACATAACATAGTATATGAATGGAAATGGGGATATGACTGCGTGCAGGCGGTGACATTCTGCACGTTTCTAAACCTTTCCATGAGTTGATATATGCCTTGCCGGGAAGAGATGCATCTGCATGCGGGATAAAATGACTGTTACTGTATATGAAGTGTGAAGATTAGTGGCCGGTCCAAGAGTGTCCGGGAATCCTTGCCTGAGCAGTAAAGGCCGGCCGTGCAAACGGGGTACCCATTCCAAAACAAACATGGTGGAAGGAATGTTGACGTGACTGCCGGCACAAAGTGGTGAGTCAGACCGCGAAGGCATAATCCCATCTAAACACAGACAATGAGAAGCTCAGTTTTCCCATCCATTCACACATTTCTCCCAGCTGATACAGAGAGCACATTTACTCCCGCTCCCCTCTCACTGGTTTTAAACACACAGTCCCACACAGACACACACAGATACACAAGCGAGGACATTACATTAATTAAGTCGTGTTCATCTGTTGTTGTCTCAACAGGACCTGATGGACAGTTCCTCATCCATCTCATAGTCTTTGACCGTTACTTCAAAGACCAGCCATGGGATTCCCTGTCGGAGGGACTTGCTCCATGACGGCATGAAACTGACCTAATTGTGTGAGCATATGATTTGTTTTCCTCACTCTCATTTGCCCGAGGGTGAGTATTAGAGGCATGCTCAGGTCCCGATCTATGAGATTGAGCAGGGGGAACACATCTTGCTTTGTGTGGGTGTAATGAGCATGAGCAGGCCGCGAGCCCTGAAAAGATCAGGAGACTCCAGTGTGTGTTTTCCCTCTGACCGCTTCTGGACCTCACTGGAACCCGGCATGGAGGCCGTGATCCAAAACCAGAATTACGTGACGCCTTGCAGATGGCAGGACCCGGGGTCAAGCGGGAGCTGGTGCCAGCTGCCTCCGCACGTGAACTGGCACTGACCCACAGGAAGCCACTTGTCGCTTTAAATGACACAATCAACAACGTGGATTATCGGAGACTGCAGAGGTTCTCAGATGCTTTGGCACATCAGTGTGAGAACATCACAATTCTGGGAACTATGTGTTGAAGTGGATACAATAATAACAGTGTGAGAGGAGATGAAGCTTTAATGTGTTGGTTCATTCTCACTGGTTTCTTTCAGCTTTTTCAGCTGCTAGGCCAGAAAGCAGAAAGACACATTTAGTGACAACCTATAGAACACGGTGGACCATGTCAGAGACCTAGGAAACCAAAAGCATGACCCTGCAATGATGCATCAGGAAAGTGGGAAATAATGCTGTGATAGAGAGGGAGAGGTGGAATTAGATAAAGAAATGGAGGGAGAAGAGAGAAAACATCCGGCTATAGTGAGGACATGTAGGGGACAATATGGTGCAAATCCGGGAAGAGACACCAGTATTTCCGTTATACTGACGGGTAAACTGCCATAAGATGTCAGAAAATGTGACAAAACAAACGCCTGTGACTTCTTGCCTGAAGGTGAAATCTTCAAAATACTTGTTGTACTGTCCCGTTAAAAAACATGATCATCTAATGCTGAGACACTATTGTGATAATGTCAAGTGTTTTGCATGCTTTTAGGGGAAACCCAGGTGAGGTTTCCATTTGTCTCCATCAATGAGGTAATTATTTCGAAACGAACACAGTTTCATTTCTGTCTCGATACACTCACAGTTTCTGTTTTTCTTCAAGCTTTTATGGTCGTATGATGGTTTGGGTAATAGTGCCTGTGAGGGACAGCCTGGGGCAAAGGAGACGCCAGTCAGGTGAGATTCCTGTTGAAACCGACAACAAGTTTGCTCTCTCCGGTTACTGATTGAGCGATTGGGATTCAAGGGGTTTTTCTGCAGCCAAATGCTTAACCTGTGTTCCTGGTTATTAGGATTCCTGTAATGGGCAGGGGAGTTGATCCAGAGAGCCAGGAATAAACAGTTTATGTGCAAGTGAGAGGATTCTGCCACTCGAAGGGAGGAAGGGAAAAGCGAGAGATGAGGACAAATCCAAACACAGTGAAACACAAGAGAAAGAAATAACATTAGTGTCCATCTTTATCTGTTCATGTGCTCTGACCCATTTGCTTTTCACTGTGAAAATGACATACCAGGAAACATCAGGTAAGTCTTTGGTTAATGGGAAACCAGGATAATCCACTGTTGACCGACAAGCTCATTGATTTATTTATTTATTATTAACTTCTCATCTCTTAACATTTCTTATGGAAGTTCCACCTTGCTCCACGTGTCGTGCTGAGAAGGAAAAACAGAAGAAAGGAAGGAAAGTAAATGGATTAAATAATGAAAAGATAGAAAGAAGGACTAAAGCAAACAAACACTGAAGAACAGGTGATTTACGATGAAGAAGGAAACGACTTTCTGTTGGACTCGAGCCGGGGTCTGACCCTCATTGTGTCAGCGAGGAGGAATACTTGGCATTTGGTTGTTTCCTTTTTCGACCAAGCCGCATGTTTCGGCTGACGTGTACTTCACAGGAGACAGAAACTACCTACAGTAGCACGCACCCGAGCCTTTTAAGGTCATACAGGGGGTAAGAGACCTGCTGCAGGAACCACATCATGTGACACGATCACAAAACAACAAAACAAAAACACAAAAACAGCTGTTAACCTTCCAGCGATCACGCAAACCTGCAGTCATATCACATCGTTCGCACATACTCACGCGTGGCACCCACTTACTCATCTATCAGACGTGCACACATCACTGTTATACATTATACATAACCACTTAAGGGCCTAAAGGAGCAGACACAGAGGATGACATCACATACCAGAGATGTAAGAGACGATCTCTGTATATAAAGCTCGTCTCTCAGACCTTAACTCAACCTGATAAGACTTGATCTCAGAAACCTGAAACACTGGATGTTCGAGTTGTGTCTCAATGCCCTCATGCTGTAAATATTAAAGCTGTCACCGAGCTACTTCCGAAAACAGTTTGTCAGTTTAATGTCCTCCTCCCAGCACATCTCTCCAACATGAGACTGGGGCGGCTGTGTGTAACCGCTGGATTCTGATGATCTAACACTGATATCTTCATTAGTCATTATGGAGGCGAGAACAGAGCCAGGGTTGATTTTGTTTCGGGAGAGGGGGGGGGGGGGGGTTCATTCTTTTCCTCTCACATTTTTCAAAATAGATGCACATCACCATCTTCACAATGTGCATGTAAAATAACAGTGATATACTTCGCCACTGACGTTTTAGTTGTTCAAAGTGGCTTTCGTCTGCCTCAGGATAGAAACCACACCTCAGACACACCCATGGGCACATGTTTCCGTGCATTTGCTATTGAAACAACATGGGAGCTATCTATGTAAACTATGTATAATAATACCTGTTATCTGAAAACTGACGCTTAGGATTTCATTAAAATATATGTTTTCTCACACTCACACACACACACAGAGAGAGAGACTCACATACACACACAGGTTTGTGCAGCTATCCTTATTAGGACTTTACATTGACTTCCATTCATTAGACAGCCGAACCAAAACCTTATCTTCAACCTAAACAATTAACATCTTACCCCTCTCACCTTAACTACACACACACACACACACACACAGACACACACACGCACACACACACTGAAAGCAGACATATGACACTACCCCACTGACACACAGACAAGAGGAAACAAGGAAGTCGATCGGAAAACAAATATTCCTGGACGTGTTTTGAAATCTCTTTTGCTTTATAAAGAATGAAAATGTGTCCTTGTTGTAAAGGGCAATGTTTTGCAGAAGCTCATAGGAATCTAAAATGAAAACGATATCATCTTTTTGCACATTCCTGAAAAACCCAAGCGCTCATCCACACAGGGGACTATTACCTGTGTTACACACGGACCGGTATCGGTGTACAGTTGACTTGTTAAGTCAGTTATTTGATCTGGAGTCTCAAATGTTTTCCCAGGTTAGTAATAGGGTGTTTCGAGTTGTCATACCTCGCAGGTATGTCATTTCCTTTTGCTCACCCCTTTTACCTTTCCACATAACGTGGGAAACATTCCTCTGATAAACAACAATCATCTCATGAATAAGGGTTTACTAACTGAATAAAATGAGCAATGGCATTAGCTCTTTCTTGAACTGATGTAATAAAATCCTAAAGGTGCAACCGGGGCAGCTTTATATTATAAAACAGTAACAAAAGCCGTGATTCACATTGGTGACAAATCAGCAGATTCGTTGGAAAGCTCAATGAATTAAACTCCACAGGGTGCAGAGTTTGGCAAGACAGACGCAGGAAACCCAGAGAAAATTATGGCGATGCTTAATTGGTGCCTGGAATCAGCACATAGGTTTGATGACAGCTGAGTGAGTGTGTGTGTGTGTGTGTGTGTGTGTGTGTGTATGTGTATGTGTATGTGTGTGTGTGTGTGTGTGTGTGTGTGTGTGTGTGTGTGTGTGTGTGTGTGTGTGTGTGTGTGTGTGTGTGTGTGTGTGTGTGTGTGTGTGTGTGTGTGTGTGTGTGTGTGCGTGCGTGTGGGGATGTCAGCTACTCTTTTCCTAATTATTCAATTGTACTGTCCAAGCTCTTACGGAAAAAGCAAATTACATTAAACTGTTTCTGGGGTATCCATCCATCCATCCATCCATATGAATCTGCTGGAAGCTGTCTGAGAAATTATGTTGACAGAAGAGGGATAAACTATAAAAACTAAAACTATAAAGTACAGTAACTTTTCCCCAATTTTATGCAAATGTTGAAAATGTATCGCAGGGTGTTTATGAATAAATAATCACAAACCTCTTTGATATTGTTCCTGGACATGTGATGGCCCAGTTATGCTTGTCACTGTACAGGTGATAACTCATTGTCTTGTCTGTCACTTTACCCATGAAAGGTCAAGTGGGTGAAGCTGCTGCAAATGTTTCCATGATGTGTAATATTTGTACCGTGTTGTCACAACACAGGTGAAAGGTAACTCACCGCATGCCATCAGCGTAAAAATATGTTTCTCGTGTTGCCCCAGGATTGAGGTGACGAAGGATGTGCCCACGTGGTCCTACAAATGTTTGAGTGTAGTTCACACTGCATGCGGGCAGGTTAACAGAAACCCAGCATGTAAGTATCTCTTTAGATTCTAGAAAAACAATGGCCCAACAAATATCTCACTACATCACGGAGCAGAGCACTGTTGTGTTTAGAAATTATTAATTTTAACACTAGTAGTGCAGTTTTAGAAGGACTGTAATTTCAGTTTAAAACACATGGGGCACCAGTGAGTACTTACAGCAGCCATATAAGGGCTTAACTAAAATAAACTACACTGCAACAACAATGGTCCTTTGTGACTTATAGTATTAGCAGAGCATTACCTACACAGGCAATGCAAAGTATTGTATAACTACAAGTTGGATTTATTTTTGAAAATATGAAAAATATAAAATGTTGCTTATCTGTCTCATAGAAATTATATTAATATGCAATCTAATAAATGCCACAGTGTATTCTTTTGAAGGAAGAGCAGCTTTTATTAATGCCAACAAGGCTGCTGGGTTAGATGGTGGCCAGGGTTTGCAACCTCAGTCCCATCTATGGTTAGGTTTAGGCAACAACAGCACTCACTGGTGACGTTAAGGCCCAACAACATGTTGGGCCTTAACGGAAGCAGTCATGGGTTGTTTGCATATTTTCAGGTTTGAACTGGTCTCTATTAGATTCACTGACTCATGCAAAAAGTATAGGAAGGTGGTCGCTATGGTAACCTCTGTCATTTGTAATTACTTTAATTACTGTATTTCCAAAACAAGGTGCACACATCTAATGATCCAATTAGTTATGAAGTTTAGCTTATCTTAGTTTAGCTTATTTTATACCTTGGCGTAGCTTATATTTTCCTCCTATTTCTGTTTTGCTTCATACCGTAAGTGTGTGTATGTTTATGGGTCCTATCCTATCTCATATTAGCTTAGCTTAGCTTAGCTTAGCATAGCTTATTTTGTAACTATTTTGTGTTTTGCTTCATATTGTATGTGTCTGAATGTATTTGTCTTTATCTGACGTTATCTTACCTTATATTAACTTGTATTAGCTTAGCATGCCTTAGCTTAGCATATCTTAGCATAAGTAACCTCTATTTCTGTTAGGGTTTCATAGTGTATATATAAGAAAGTCATGTGTATATTTCTGTGTCTTATCTTGTTTTAGCTTAACTTGAAAGTCCATTTAAAAGGGCAAATGAAAAGCATATACAATAGCCTGTGTTATATATAAAAAATGTAACTATGTGTCATAAAAAGCTGCTTTCACAAACTGGGGTGATTTTTGAAAGGCCAAAAGCTTTGTTACAACACAAAACTCAAATTCCTGATTAATTACTCAACTACTTTGATAAACACATTCGCTCATATGAAGGTGACACAGGTGAGAGAATGATGTCATGATCTCATTTCATTAATCACCTAAAAAGACGTTGAGAAAGATGAAATCTGCTCATCGTCACCCACTCATAGACTTTAGTGGCTCTTGCTCTGTGCGCCTGCAGCTCCCCCCAGTGTCAGGTCAGATAACATATTGATTACTGTAGTATATATCTTTTAAATGTGCATCACTTTTTCCCTGAGATCTCAAAACAGTGACGGGGGTGGGGGGGTGGGGGGGTGGGGGGGTCCTCATAGCGACAGTGGCTGGTTAGAGGGGGTGGTGGGAGTGACTGGTGCCTCGTCATTCCCTCCCTCCTCTTACGCAGAAAACATGCTGGACCAGTTCTGGTATTGCACAATACACACACACACACAAACACACAGACACACACGCAAGCATTCAGGGTGAATCACAGTTTTGTGGCTATATGTGAACTCGTATTTTCTTTTTTTTTTGCAAGAAAATTCAGAACTTTCAATGTATTCTGAATTTCTCTTATTTGCCAATGAGAGATTATGGTGATGATGAATCTGAAGCTGAAGGCAAAGGAAAGTTACAGAGCCTTCGAGTTGCACATCTCCATAAAACATATGTTTTTGAACATTGCCTCTGTTAGAGTGGAGTGTCTGTACGTGCCTGTCAGCACTCAAACCCCAGCCATTACATTTCATCCAAAGCGACTTCCAATTTGTGCATTCAGCATCGATGAGTGGCTATTCAGGGTTCGGCATCTGCCAAAGGACACTTTGGCATGAAGATGGGGAAGACTGGGAATCTAACCACCGATCTTTTGTTTGGCGAATGACGCTCTCCCCCTCAGCCACCACCAGAGCAACAATACATGTCTAGTTTCATGATAGTCGTTGTGATGCTTGTCAGTGATGACAAGCAAAACTTGTGTGTGTTGAGTGCAGGTTCACAGACCCTGACAGGCAGACTGCTGAACAGAACCACCCTGAAGGACATGTTGTCCTATATGTAGTAGAAATTTGCATTTGTTTGACTGGCCCATTAATAAGTTGTCTATTAAAGAGGGTAAATTATAAGTTATCATTCATTGCTGGTAGGTTTATTTATTTTTGGGGTTTTAAACAACAAAGCTGTATTGCCTGTCCTGTCCCGGAGCCAATTTAACAGATTAAAAAGGAAAATCCTGACTCAGACAGTTGATGTAATGAGACTGAGCCAGTTGATGCAGAGGCAACGGGCCACTGCCAGATTAGAATATCTACATCACTGAACTGGAAGAGAAACCGTCTGAGTCACAGAAATGTGTTGGCAGTGGGCGTCAAATAAAGCAAGGCTGGACTTTCAGGCAGTCTCTCATAACAGTGTAACAGCCTACAGCTGTCATAATATGAGGAAAACTGTCAGTTCTCGTAGCCACCACAAAGGTGAAGAGGTATTAGAAGGAAACGCACATGAACAGAGGAAAATTACAGAACTGGAAATGCTTTCCTTTGTACCCACATGGATTTTTAACCTATCTTGCCACACAGGCAACAAGTGCAACATGAGATTCACATTCCACGTTTGATTGTTGATCATCTGTGTAATTAATATACAGGGCCTCCAAAAAGAAAAGTGCATGTTTCACACACCTCAACATGAAGGTATGGAAAGCAGTAAATACTTGTAATTGTAGGCTTTCAGAAAGGAGGTAACTCTATACTTAAAGTTCCACGTACATGTACGTCATGGAGCATGCAGTTCATATGAGAAAACTCATATTGTGCGTCTAAATATTTACGGGAGAGACAGAGGATGACGTGCACACACATACACTTACATTCATCTGTGGGAGACTTGCTCCAACGATAACCTTTATGTGTCTAACCCTAACCTTAAACCTGACCCTGACCAGTTCAAAGTCACCATGTCTTTTTTAGGGTTATGATCACTCTCTGTACTCACCAACACCCGGCGTGCAGGGGACCTAGTGGTAGACGTAAATGCATATTTATAAACCAAACAGAGACAGACTGGTGTTGGAGGTCTTTCTTTCATATGACATCCTCTTCACCTTTGACTTACTGCTGCATGTGTTCCAGGTCTGGGTGAACAATGCAATGAACTGATATGTTTTGTTTTTTTTTTAACTCTGACAACTAGCTTATTTTATCCAGGATCAAACAGGAACATTTCTGGGATGTCCAGGCCGTTTTTTACTGGAAAACCAACTTTGTGTGAAAGAAAATAAAGATGCAGTTCCACGTCTCCACTGTGTCTTTTTCATTGTTTCTGCTGGCAACATGGGACCCACAACTCTTACCCTACCCACAAAGAGCTTAAACGTTTCCAAGGGGTTTGCCAACTTTACAGGTGATTCATCTGAGGCTACGGCACAAGCGTGTACCACAGCCAACCCTGAACATGAAAATGTCGGTTCACCTCAGCATCCATCCTCACCATCGACATTTTGACTGTTCCACGTGTGCAAATTTGAATAAGCTTCTTTCCACAATGCAGCAGAGTTACTTAAGTCACAGTATATGTCAGAACCAGATCATGAAGGTGGAAGGCTGACCTCTAGTGTTTAAAAAAAGACGTCAGAGAGCCGACTTGGTGTCCCCCTGTCAGCCAAGAGAGTTGATCCAATGATCCATCCACATGTACACAATCCCGTGCACCCAAACGCACTATGACCCTCTCCCATGCAAGTGTTCACCTATTTCCCTTTTGTATCAGTTTGTTGTGTGGGCATGCAATCATGTGAGTTCAGTCATTTTCCTCCAGGAATCACCAGTCCCTCTAATGGGTAACTTGAATGATTTATGGTTGTTTTTCTCTATGTGTGCTTGTCTGTGTGAATACTTCATCGTCCATGTGTTTATACTGCACCAGTAACCGGTTAACATTTCTTTTTATATATGTGCAATACATATAGTCATTTTACTTATCTGCCTGTGTTGCCTTTGTTTTAAATAGATCAACAGTGAGATGTATGGCACAGCTAATACTGGACCCTAAGCTGAAGTTGATGGATAATTTTAGAACAGAAGTTTCTAAATAAACTGCTGAATTCCATTTTAGGTAATCTGAGGGATTGAGAGTAATGAAACCTCACCTGTTAAAGTGGAGGCAAACCCTGTGCCTGAATAAAAAAGTCTGCTAATCCCGTAAACCAATAAATGCAGGACGCAGGACAGAAGTCAAACATAGTTGCATTAGCTGTCCGAGACGACATTGTGTGGGGAACACTTACTCTTCCCATTGGCACTGCAGTGATTGCACACACGGGAACAGCTTACTTAAGAGCAGCTTACAATGAGGGGTAGGTGAGGAATGAGGAGTGACTGAGGTGGTTCTTTTCACACTGTGGATTAAGGAAACCAACTGAAATTTATTGTTTCTGAAAACATTTATTGATTCACACTGTCACAGTAGAGTATAAAACTATGATACCACTCTGTGCATCCCTCTGGTTGTTGACTACATGGACAATTAGAGCACATACCACCACCGAGGCTTAGAAGTCCCCTTATAAAACCACATTTAAATTCATTAGATCTGGATTTTTATCTGGTTCTGCACCAAATTACAAATACTCACAAAAAGCAGTCTTCTAAACATTTGTTTCATCAAGATCCACAAATTATTCTGTGAGGAAGATAATGATGACAATTTTAAATCCCTGGATTTCCCTTATTCAGATTTATCAAAATTGAATTGGTTCTTTCCTAGACCACATTACATCCTTCCACCAAGTTTCATCTCATCCCATTAGGTAGGAATCTTGCTAACTGACAAACAAACCCTGGTGAAAAGGGAGATATTTTCCCAACAGCACCACCTTGACAACATTAAAATACTGCTTACATTTTATTGAATACACCAGAAATAATATTGATATGATAAAGGGGCCGTTTTTGCATTTTCTTTAACTTTTATTCTGAATATTTTGATTTGATTTAGCTAATATCAGTACGATTTTGATTGCAGGACTTATACTTGTAATTGAGTGCCTGTACATGCTGGTCTTGATTCTTTAACATTGTCCAAAAAAATCTCAGAACAACAGGCATCTTGTTACAAACATTTAAACATAAGCTTCAAGTCAACCTTGTGACTTATTTCTTCCATAGCCTGATTCTTTTTGTTTCTAGTACAACCAGCGTGGTAAAACACGATTTAGCTGTGACAAGATCTTCCTCCTCTTGTCTGTATTTGCTGAAAAGCATAATTTTGGACCCACAATAACATCCTTACATCGTCGCGAGCATAATAAACGTCTCAACCTAATCACAGTTTAAGATGAGAGAGGAGGTTACAGGTACGAAAATAATCAAGAGTCACATGATAAAGCATCATTTTTCACCCCCAGTTATGGCGGTGGTTTGTGCTTTAAAAGGCTCTCAGTCATGTGTTTATTGTGCCTGCCTGGAAAAACCTTGAAATTCTAACAAGAGCGTTTTATTTAGAACTTGGGGTCCATATGCTCCGCTCTTGAATAGACAAGGCTCTTGTTGAGGAACCAATCAATTGATGTACTGCATTTCTGGTAAAAGAAAAATAAACTTTTCCTGGCTTTGAGAAAAAGAGGTGTTCTGTTCTCGCCTTCCCTCTCTCTCTCTCTCTCTCCTCTCCATCTCTCTCTCTCTCTCCCTGTCTTTATCTTCCTCTCTCTCTCTTCAATGTGTGTAGCTCGGCCTTTATCAAGAGCAGAGGCTTCTAATTCCTGAGGTGAAATCCTCTTAGGATCTGTGCTCTATTTCTGTTTGGTCTATAGGATCCTTTTTGAAATCTCCATTAGACACAAGCTCATTGGCTGGAACAGACACACGCATGCACACAAAAACACACACCATCCAGCAACAGATAGCTCAGTGTCGACCAGAGCAAGGTTAGCTACTCATACGAAGGGACGGCTTCACTGTGACTGTGGGAGGTAAGAGGAACTTTAATCATTTCACTTATTCTCAAACGCATTCTCGTAAAATCCTTTCATAATGTTTTAACGAATGTTTTCAAGGAAATAAGACGTTTAGTTTTGGATTGATGTAATAGAAGATAAGTTGGTGTATAAACCTTTATTTATTTATTTTTTTTTTACAAATATTCAAGTCTGATTCTGGGGGCCATTTTGATTTCCCATGTGTATCATTTAACATTTACACTGTGTATTAACATTAAGGAACGAATAAAAAGGTTTTGCAGGTTCTGTTTCTTTCTTGTATTTAAAGCAAAGGCTCCTGCGAGGAACACGAACAAGGAATTCTTGTCTGAGCTGAATTTAGTCATGGGTCTGTGTCTAACTGAAAGTCAGCTGTTCACTCACAGGCATAGGAAATAACAGAGACATTTGTACTTCATTTGCTCATAGTATAAGACTAAGCACAGTACTTGTGGATTTGGGGGTTGTGGAGGTCACACAGATCATCAGACCAGATCAGCATCATGACTGCACGCAGGAGGGAAGACGACACTAATTCAAACAGGGCAATTTAATCCAATGAGATACTGGCTCGGCATACGTCACACTAGCTGCTGGTCCAGTGACCGGAGACACTGACATATAGAATAAACATACATTCACCTTTTACACTAGTTTTTCCATGAATTAATTACATTGTACACAGTAAATATATTATTTTAATCAAACCATCCACAGTGTTATTATTATTCACTGTCTTACGTATGATTTGGCTTTAGAACTTACCAGTAAACAGTAACTGAGGGTTCACAGCAAACTTAAACAGATCTCTTGCAGTGCACTAATCCTCTTAGACTGCATTAATTTAATTAAATATCATGGGACTCACTTTGTCTCCAGCAGCTAAGTCACAGTGCAAAGACCAAAATCTGCACCGACGCTATTGTCTGCTGGAGAACAACGGAAAGTGTAGGACCTTAATGGTGTTTTTTTTATTTTAGAACTCATCTAGCAAATCATGTCCAACTCCTTTAACTCATTCTCACTTTTGTCTCACAGGTAGCTAAGCAGAAAAAATGACTGACAGGATGAGTGATTTGGATGCGAACGTGACCCACACAGGTGAGAAGAGGCTGCTCTTTTTAAATACCTCACAGCAACACAACCTGGTTTCTGTCGTCTGTGCCCGTTGGTCAAGATCTGTTTTTCAGTTATTCAGGAGCGATTTGAAGCTTAAGTCAAAATGTGTTTACGAAAAGATGTTTTTACGAGGACAAAAGCGCTGTTCACGGAGCAAACAGCTCTGAACAGATATCTGAAGAACCTAAACTGAGCAGAGCACAGACCTGATCTGTTGAACTGATGCTTTAATCTTCTTTCTCTTACGCAACACTGGTGCAGTTAGTGAACTTCTTAGAAGGTTGAGATTACGCTTTAATCCCCACAACAGGTCGCTCAGTTTGAAGTCACATATACTTCTGACCAATTTGTTTCTTAAGAGTAAGGTTTGAGAACATGAACCTTTTTTCTATAGGTCCAAAAGGAGTCATCAATGACTGGAGGAGGTTTAAGCTGGAAAGTATGGACCAGGACAACTTGCCACCTGCGAAAAGGGAACTGCTCAGACAGATGTCAACTCCTCACAAGGCAAGCGACGACACCAGATCAAATGTCAACCGCAAGGTAGAGCCCACACAAAGATAGACTTTTACTTTGAAGGGGAATGAATACTCTTGGATTCTGATCTGAGGACAGTGTGTTTGTGATACTGATCTGCAGTGTAGTGCTACAACAGATTCATACAAGAAAGAAGTCTGCTGATGAGCTTCTCCACCAACATTTGAACTGATAAATATTGTAGTTTCATCCCCATAAAGGATGGTGACAATTGGTCTAATTCTATGTTTATGTTTCCAGATGAGT
The DNA here is from genome assembly GCA_026259375.1 of Verasper variegatus. Taxonomy (NCBI): domain Eukaryota; kingdom Metazoa; phylum Chordata; class Actinopteri; order Pleuronectiformes; family Pleuronectidae; genus Verasper; species Verasper variegatus. The sequence goes on along the minus strand of CM048046.1, from coordinate 19,438,253 downwards.
GTCCAAGAGTACGAGCTGCTTAAGGAGGAGGATGAAGGCTGTCTGAAGAAGTACAGACGGAGGTGCATGCAGGAGATGCACGATAAGCTCAGCTTTGGGCCCAGGTTTGAAGGTGTGCACGACCTGGACAGTGGAGAGGCCTTCCTGGAGGTCATCGAAAAGGAGCATCACACTACAGTGGTGGTTGTCCACATCTACAAGGTCGGGGTCAAAGGTTGTGAGGAGCTCAACAACTGCCTCGACTGCCTGGCCACCGAGTACCCCACTGTGAAGTTCTGCAGGATCGATGCTGTTTCGTCCGGTGCTGCCGAGCGGTTCTCAGACGAAGTTTTGCCTACCCTGCTGGTTTACAAGGCGGGAGAACTACTGGGGAACTTCCTGGCCTGCATGCAGCACCTAAGCGAGGAGTTCTTCGCCACTGATGTGGAGGCTTTCCTCAACAGCTACGGCCTGTTGCCAGAGAAAGAGATGCCTGGTGCGGAAGATGAAGAGGAAAACGATGTCGAATAAACAACAGGTTTTGGCTGCGGAGGAGGAGGAAAGGAAACTGTCTGGGATAGAGAGCTATGACAGACAAGTTATTATCTCGACTAGTTCAATAGACTGTATATAAAAATGGACGACACTGCTACACACACTGGCTCCAAATGTGCAAGATGGCAGAATTCATATTTGGGATACTTTGGCTTCTTGGAGAAGTGGAGACACATCATCCATCTTCATACACAGTCTATGGCTCACTGGTGTTTTAGGGCTGTTCATTAAAGGAGACATTTTACATCCAGTTTATGACGGTTCTCTCAAATGTGGGTGTGGATAAGGTGAGGAGATACAGAATTTATTTGTAAAAGAAACACAGTATATCACAAATCCCCCTCATCAGCACCAAAACAAAAATCCAAACCAGATGTAACTACAACAGAGATGTTTTATTTTGTAATGTTAGGAACCGTTGCCTGCTGTATGTACTTGTAAAAATTGTTTCATGGACTTTTTTTGTAGCGTTTGATTGGATCTGTACACAAGTTATTTACAAATGCAGAATTCGTACAAAGTGACAATGTCCTTGTGTGATAGAATATTTAAACATATGTATACTTAAGGTTATTTGCCAAAGTTTTAAGAAGACGGTTAAAGAGGTTAATAGAACAGGGACTTGTAGGAGTGAAGAGGCCGAAACATCTGGAAACAATTTTGTGTAAACACATCTTCCAGCTGTTCGGTCCAACATAACCAACTCTAGCTTCCTCAGCCAATGTGGAAAAAACCCACTATTGAGCCTCTGCTATTTAAACATCATCAGAGAGAAGAGTTCAATAGACAGAAATGAAAACACGCGTTTTCTTAGTGTGATGTGACTCAGCAACAATTCCTTGATGCTGCACAATGGTCAATATTGTTGTTATAAGGGTGGGTTACTATTTAACACTGTGTGCTGGAATATGATGAATCATAGCCTAATATACATGTTGTCCACAATAGAAAAATAATAAAATTGTACAAAATAGACAAGTGTTGCATTGCATTTACTTCATTTGCTCGAAGATCTGCTGATGAAACAAGATGGCCAAGAAAGAACCCATTACATTGTGGTGCAGATCCAGATCACAGGGCGGATCTAGGATTATTAAATTGTTTTCCTTTAACATCCCGAGATGGGGCCTTTTATCAAATTCATGGATCTTGATTTAAATAAATCAGGCATGTTGAGGGGACTGATATTTATGATAAGAATAAATATCTGGATCTAGTGTATTTAGATGTAGTTTCACAAGGGAACTGTTGGGCCTTGGTATACACTCTACACTCTATAAAACTACAATGGCACATTTTTGTTTTATACAAGATGTAACGTGTTAATCTGTTGGACATCCCTTTAACCACATTTTTGTCTCTGGGCCTAAACAGGTGTAAAAAGCACTCAGTCTATAATTTAGACTAAAAGTAAGAAGTTTCTAACACCTAATTACCCTCATCTCCCCTTTGACCACAGTGAGCTGCAGGCATGCCTTAACCACAACGTAAAAGTTGCCTCAAATTTTTTAAAGTAAGATTTATAGCCCTAATCCATAATTTGATATGTCATAAATTAAGTTGTGTCGAAACGGCAAAACACATTACCACACAAACACAACCACTGCTACGGGAATTACTACCAGCCTACCAGCAGCGATAGAGGTGCTGGTAGGTGGATTTTAAGTTTTGCCTGTCGAGTCACATAACTTTGCAATAAACCTAATTTAGTTTATAGACACTTTTAATGTCGTTGCTTAATCTGTGATCCCTGTATGGAGTGTGGAAAAATGTACCTTCTCCTCAATCAACACCACTGTGTCACCATCTATATCTTCAGAGGGTCTCAGATGACGGAGGCCCCACTATCTACAGTTCACCAGCACCACCAGCATCCAGGTCCAGATGTAGGGATCCAAACCCAAACACCCAAACTGCAAACATTCACACATGCAGGGCTTCATACCATCGCAGAGGACTTCCCTCCTCTCTCCTGCTGGAGCAGGCTGTCACACGTTAACTAACCTCAACTGTTCGTCTTGTGGAATAGACTTGACTCCCCCGTGACCCCAGTTGGCTGCAGGCATTCCAAAACCACAACATAAAAGCCAGTTCAGATTATAAAGTGAAGACTTGCGGCACTAATCCACAATTTGATATGTCATGAATTAAATTCATTTCTGTAGAAACGGTCCAAAACAGATTACCACACAAACACAACCACCGCTACAGGGAACAGAGGCTCATCATTGGCCCTTACTAATTCTTATGAAGGTATGTGAACTTTGCCTTTTCAACTTTTTTTAAATCAAGTGTTTAATCTCTTGAAAGTTCAGACAGCAGCTGTTTAAGGGTTTGCTTTATGTTTTAATTGTGTTGTCAACTGAAAAACAGTCCCTACAGGTAGCAGCGCCTTTTCTGTTGAATACTCATAATATATAACCTTTGCATGTAATGCTTGATCATGAATATAACGAAGATTCATAGTCCACATATCTACTGTTTGATGAAGCCAGTTCTCCGACAGGATTAATGTTGTAGCAGCAGCAGTGTTTCAGGAAGGCTCAGTTTTATGGACTCTAAAAGTTTTTTGTCGCACACCATGTGAACGTTACTGTGGATGTAAATAGAAATGTTAGATTGAGTCATTTTACACTTTTCTAATTCCATTGACAAACAGGGCTATAATCATCTTGACTGTTAGATTGGATAATATGGGTTCACACACACCATGCCAGCTTTATACCTTTTCAAATGCAACTCTGAACATGTTTTCAGGTGATTACTTAATGGTTTCATATAAATAAGCCCCAATAATTTCTGACATATTGCCTGCAAAGGAGGCTCTTGACTTCTAATTAATCCAAAGTCAGAAGCGGGTGAACTGTGATATGCTAACATATTTCTCTGAGGATATACATGTGTTTGTGTTTCCACAGTACCGCATCTGGCATGGTTTGCATAGCCTCTAGCAGGCAACACCTCGTTTTCACACGGTAGCGTGTCTAAGATTTATCAAAACATTTTTCTGAGACCTCCCACAAGAGCCTTCTGAGCAGCGAGAAGTTTTCACGAGGTGCCCAAACACGACCCGTGAGCTCAGCACAATGTGAGAAAGTGACAGCCAGCGTTTGCACCCCTCACACACCGCATGCGTGCCACTGCTGGCACACAAAGTTCACGCCGACTAAAGAAGCCTCCACATAGGAAAATGCCTCTGAGCTGCAGCCACCCATCATGTATATAATGTGTATGTGGCATTATTCCAGTAGTTATTCCAGCAGAGACCATGAGGGTTCAGCGAGTTCAGCTGAGGCCACTGAGAAGATTCACACACAATATGACTCAACTGTAAACTCAGAATTAATAATATAGTTGTATATGTGTATTTTCCACAATATTCTGCAGAACCCATTTACTAAATTGTCTGGTTAACTTTCTTGAGTAAGATACTGAGCAGCTTTTGATCAGTTTCAAATTTTGGGGGGTGTTGCAAAGTTGCGTCAGAAAAAGCAGTGAACTTGCTTCTTGGAACAGGCCCCAGCTCTTGATCTGACTCATCCCTCCCCTCAAACAAATGTTTACCTCAGTGTTTACCCCTTGTGATGGCCACCTGATCCCACCCCCGTTTCTGACGCTTTTGATTCCCGCTCTCCTCGTTTACACTGCCCCGCTAATTGGAGAACCTTTGTACTTATTGATGTTTGGACTCTTGGAAAGCTCGGCTGCCATGCTCTAGTTCACCCACACAAAACAACAACAACTGAGGTGGAGACCCGGTTTGAGGCACTTTGGCCCTTCTGACCAAATATGGACAGCGGATGTAAGGGGTAGTGGGTGCACTATCTGGCTGTCATCATAAAGCAAGGTTTATTTTAGTCCCTTTGTGTGGATATTTACGACAGAAGGTCCTCGTGACTCACTATTTTCAGTGATGAAGTGATGTAAATGTTATTGTAAGAAGTAATTACTCGTGATGAGATTTAACTTGCACGCACGTTGACAAAAACAAACTACTACTGAATGGAAACACTGGAGATGAGGCAACCACTATAAACACAGCATACCAATGAGTTATTGCTGAAATAATAAATGAGAGAATTATGTTAATGAGGAGGGAAGAAAAGAGAAGGATGAGTGATATGAGGATGTGAAGATGGAGAAAAGCTGCAGATTTAAATACACATGCACCCCCACATGACACAAGCCACCCTTGGGTTGGTCTTACTGGTGTTTCTCACACTGGGCTGACTTCACAAGGCCTTTGATGAATGGGCGATGCGGAAGTGGAAGTAAGGGTGTGTGAATGGATAAAAGCACCTGAATCATTGCAACTTCAAAGCTCTTTTGAATTCCTTTCAAATTGAGAGAGAGACAAATCACTGTTGTATTGTTTCAGTGTTATGGAGGGCTTAGAATAGGAAATCGTTTTTTAAGACGAACCACACCTCATCTTGAAACACTTAAGATTGCAGGGTCCGTGCTCCCGGGTTTCACTCCCATGACAAGTGCTGACAACAACGAACACGGCTGACTCACATTAAAAAGTTTGTACGGCGAGGTTGCTGTAGGTTACTGTACATTGGTATCCAGGCGGGACGGATGAATGTGAATAAATATCTGCCGCCTGAGGGGAGCCTCATGCCTTACCTTGTGTACGTGCCATCAGTCTTTTGTGTCCCAGCATCACCTTGGTTATTAATCAATAAACCTCTGAAGTGTTTTTTTAAACTGGTCCAGACAGAATGTGAAAACCTTCCAGGCATATGTCACAGGGGTCAGAGTTAATAAATAACTGAGATTGACACTGTTCAAAACAATACAAGCTAATAAAAACTTAATCCTGATTAAAGTTGCAATACTAAAAATTTAAAAGGAAACACGTTGTAACATTTCACACAGTCTGCTGCTACAAGCCATAAAGTAAAATATATATATATATATATATATATATATATATATATATATATATATATATATCAATAACGTGGAACATATCATCATTTTATTCACTCTAGAACATGACACAGGTGATCAAAACATTGTCAATCGTTATTGAATATATATAATTCAAATATATATAGATAATAAAAACTCAAATTTGATTTACTATCGTAAATATTAGTTAATTTTTATAAAAATGTTCTTCCTAAATCTCATTACAAAGCTTCCTCCGTGTATTAAACCAGTCTGTATTTCTGGTAGAGAATACTAAAGGCATTTTAATATATTTCATTTTAGCCTGAAATACATTTTAGGAAATTTTGCCTGAACAATATATGTATGATTGTAAAACTAGTGTAAATTCGGCGTTAGGTTGTTAAACCCTCACACATTCCCAGTTATATTATAGAGAACAGACATTAATGAGTATGTTACTGTATACGATGCAGTCAGAGCGCCCCCTGCTGGACAAATGTGAAAACACAGTTTCTAACCTAACCTAGCAAATCATTTCCTTGTTGTCAGTTTGCTTTAAAATCACAGTGTCAGTGGTCATCGATTCCTTTGATGCATTTGACTGTTGCAAACATGAACGCTTTATACGATCTTGAATCTTTTTTTGGGGGGGGTTCCAAGCCTGAAGTCCACGTGAAAATGAAAAAACTACATTTCCCACAATGCTCCGGGAGCCTTGGAAAACACAAATCCCGGACCGCGCATGCTCGCACTTGCTGTCCGGGGTAAAAATGGCGGCACTGTTGCTGCAGGAGTTGGGCGACTCGGAGATTTGTAAAATACCCAAACCCGTTCAAAGCAAACTCGAGCGGATTTTGTCCGATCAGCAATACGAGATCGACTCTCTGAAAGCGCAGCAGGAGCAGTTTCGTGTCGACAGCGGTGAGTAGTTTCTTGTTCTTCAGCTTGCTAGCGCCGGTCAGTGCTACGGGGTTCCACTCGCCGTGACAGCGTGTTGTTTGACCGGAGCTAAGTTTCAGTCAATATTTAGATTGCGAACGCCACGTACACGTCAACCCCACATGTCCAATAGCTGTATACGTCTCTTAATGACAGTGCTTCGCGTCTGTTAGCGGCTCTGGCTGCGTTTGGCTGCCGGTTGTCAGTTACAGCGACGTGAAGCTAACTGATGCTAACGTGAAAGTGCAATCATCTACTGAGCTACTTTAACTAGATTTAGTTTAGCTTCATTTTTGTCAGAGTGAAAACCCCCGAATAACAAACTTATTATAACACGTATAAGGTTTTGATTGAGTAAATCACCAAAGTATGAGGACTGTTGTTTCGGCCTCATGGACTCGGGTGACACACAGAACGATAACTAATGCAAGTGAGTGTCCAAATGTAATATTCATGTCTCTGTTGACCTTCCTCCTTCAGAGCAACATTTCTTTGAGAAGGTGAAGCAGCTTGCCCAGTGTCAGGAGGAGTTTCGGTCCCAGACTCAAGACCATCTTAAACTCAAAGATGTGTTGACTAAGCTTGGTAAGAGTGAACCCATTGCAATATCAAAACTGACTTAACCCAACTTACTCTAGAGTGAATTCAAATCTACTTCATAATACTGTGTCTCTCGCTCGCCCAGAGGAGGATCTCAAAACTGTGCGTGAGAAGAACAGTGAATATGAGACTGTCCAAGAGAGGCTGTCGTCCGAGCAGGTGAGATAGTGACACAAACAAGAGCATTCAGAATGGATCGTGTTTTTTAATTGAATGGGTGGTTGAACTGGCTTTTCAGCACACCATTTGTAAACTGGCAATGAATGTGGTTTTCATTTCAGACTCTGCTGTCAAAAGCCAAAGAGGAACTTGAGGCAGAAAAGCGAGATCTTGTGCGAACTCTGGAAAGGAGGTCGTTGGAAGTGGAGCATGTAAATGGTACCTACGTTGTTTCAGTCTTTTGTTTGTATAAACTAACTTTTACTTTGACAGGGCACTTGAGTTATTTTCTGTTGCTCCACCAGATGACTTGAGGCAGCTCAATGATAAGCTGGTGGAAGTCAACACCTCTAAGATGGCCTTGCAGATGAAGCTAGATGAGCTCGAAGCTGCCGAAGTCAACATTAAAGTGAGACACACACACGTATATATCTTTATCTTACATTGACTGTATATCTTAAAAACACCTTTGTCTGCCACTGTTTAGAGGTGACACTGTAAACAATGATTGCCATTAATTGTACTTGGTTTGTCGTTACAGTACAAGGAAAAGCGAATGGAACAAGAGAAGGAGCTTCTGCATGGTCAGACATCTTGGCTGAATGAGGAGTTGAAGGCAAAGAGTGAGGAGCTTCTCTCTCTCTCCAGACAGAAGGGAAATAAGATCCTGGACTTGAAATGCTCCCTGGAGAACAAAGAAGATGAGGCAAGTCTCTTTTCTTTATTTATATAAAGTTTACTGTTGGCAGTACTAACAAGCACTGTGCTAATGATCTCAATAGTTATTGTGAAACTGCATTACGTTATAGAGCTAGCATTCTATGGCAGAACAACAGCAACAACACACATGAACAGAGCTGGTGTGTGTGGATACTAGTTTACTCTGGTTTACTCTCTTAAATGGTTGCCCTCATGTCATGGTCATCTCTTAAAAGCATAATTAATTAATTATGACCTTTGTTTTTTTTTTATTTCCAGTTGAACCGACTCCAAGACCAAATGGTTAGTTTGAAGACTTCAAATGAAAATCTTCAGAGACAGAGTGAGGACATGATCAGCAAACTGAAAGACGTATGTGGCATTTCCTACAGCCTACCTCGATTCTCAGCTGAATTTATATTTGGTCATGTGTATTGTAGTGTTTTGTATTTAAGTAGTTTCTCTCTGTGTTAAGTTTAATAATTGAAGGTTTAAGTTTATGACTGAATCTTTACTTATTTTAGGCCAAGGAACAACAAGCCAACATGGAGGAAAAGTTCAGAAATGAGTTGAATGCCAACATTAAGCTCTCCAATTTATATAAGGTATGTTCACATGTGTCACAACAAGTCTGGATGGTCCAGTAATGTATATAAACATAACATGTACTCCCAGCTCAGCACATTTATTTAATCTGTGGTTTTATTATCAGTGTTAATATTCAGAATGACTTGTACTTGCAGGGTGCAGCTGCAGATGCTGAGGCAAAAAGTGAAGAGTTGAGTCTGGCTGTGGAGGAGCTACATAAACTGTTAAAGGATGCTGGAGAAGGTGTGAGGCCTCCACAGAATAACCACAACTACTACTCACAAATCATCACATAGTCCTGGTTTGAATATGCTTTGTTTCTTTAGCGATTTCCTTTTGTTTTCTCCCACAGCCAACAAGGTCCTTGAGGAGAAGTTACAGGAGAGTAATGGTGCCACAGACAAGACTGTCGCTGAACTAAATGAGAGGATCCAGAGTCTAGAGAAAGAGCTGGATAACACCAATGATCTGCTGTCGAGTTCTAAACTTAGAGGTCTGTTTTCTTAACAGTTTTACAGTCTGGACACGTAACAAGTCCATGACAGAAATTCAATCTTGACTTTAGAATAAGCCAACCCAAAGAGATTTTCTAGGAAATAATGACCTGCGACGTGTCCTCTCCTTTTTCTGTCCAGGTCCTCTTGGAACATCATCTGTGCTGACAGAAGAGCAAATGACAACAATGTCTCCAACAGCTGCTACTGTGTCCAAGATCAAACCTGGTGTGAAGCTCACTGAGGTATGTGCAGCTTAATTTCACTATTTATTAAAGATTACAATTTTTAGTAATAACTGTAGTAGAACTTGGAAATGGGCTGGAGAGGATGGTTTGTAAAAAATAGTTTTGAGGTCCTGTGAAGTGCCACAAACAGATTCCCAGTATCATGGTTAAAGGTGTTACTTCTGAATTTGGATATACCTCCAGTTCTTGGCCTGTGGTATGCATTTTCCCACTGGTTGTCCACCATGTGCTAATTGCCCAATACATTTGTTTCTTTCTTAAGAACTATGTTGTTTTCTTATGATATGTAATTTGTGTTTTCAGTTGTATACTGCCTATGTGGAGAGCCAGGAGCAGCTGCAGTTGGAGCGCCTGGAGAACAAACGAGTCAACAAGTACCTGGATGACATAGTGCAGGAAGTGGAGGCCAAAGGCCCCATTCTTAAACGGCAACGGGATGAGCATGAGCGCATGCAGAAGTCAGTGGCCAGTCTGTCTGCCAAGCTGGAGCAGGCTGTCAAGGTGCGTAATCCATGGATAATCTATTTTGTACTACATCAACACTTTTTTGACTTTTAAGTTACTAATCAATGTTTACATGTTTGTGTTTTTATTTTTTATTCAGGAGGTGCACCGCCTGCAGAGGGAGGCTGATGAGGCCAACAAGCATTCCTCTGTCTTAGAACGGGACAACCAGAGATGTGAACTGCAGCTCTCTGATATGGCTCAGCAGGTGGGTTCATTTTCTTTCGTCCACCTTATTACTTGTTTTTTTTTTTAGATATTGAACATGTAAGTTATCTTATTTCTCCAAATGTATTGTTTTTCTTTTCTTCCAGGTACGAGTGCTGCTCATCGAGCTTGAAGAGGCTCGTGGAAACCATATTGTTCTCGAGGAGGATGTGAGCTCAGCCGACATCAGCAGCACGTCAGAGGTGATCAGCCAACATCTGGTGACCTTCCGCGGTGTGGAGGAGCTTCAGAAGCAAAACCAACGTCTCCTGGCGGCCCTCAGGGAGCTCAGTGATGCCCAAGAGAAAGAGGAGTTTGAGGCCACTGTCAGCAGGTGTGTACAAATTAGTTTTCTTTTTGTTCCAGCCAAATACATGAAGCTTACAGAGAGGGAAACATTTAAACAAATGACATACTCTCTTTAACATTTGGTCCAAAACACAAATATTTGTTTTTCTGTCTCTAGCATCAGATTGTCGATGCACTCATTATCTCCCTCATAACGTTACAGACATGGGGAGCTGGAGCAGAGTTTGGGGAAGGCTCAGGTGGAGCTGGAGTCCCTGAAGGAGCAGCGCAGTCAGCACAATAAAATGACCGAGTCCATCGTGAGGCAGAGGGACATGTACCGTGTGCTGCTGGCTCAGGCAACCGGAGTGAGCTTTCCTCAGCAAGGTAACACTGACAAGATATCAATGGGCTCATCTGTAATGGACACAGCACAGGGACATCAGGAACATCCACATGTAGCAGCTTCTGCTATGATGCCAAGAAATTCAAAGTAGTTGGGAATTTCTAAGCATTTTTCCCCCCCTCTTAAGATACACCACCCGATGACTTCTCCCTGACCTCCACGCCTCGGCGCTCACCTGCAGCCACTCCCACCACAGGAACGCCCACTGCTCTTGTCTCCATGGCAACAGAGTCTACTGAAGCTCTGGAGGCCAAGGCTGCCTTGCGACAGGTCAGTGCTACATTTAAACCGTGATGTGTTCACAATTATAACTGGTTTAAATGTTCTGAAGCCCACATCTGTTCCTCCAAAATATATGTAGTTTTATTTTATTTTTTTTATTCTTCCAAACCTGATTGTTATTGTTGAATAGTTTACTGTGAAGCAAAAGTACAGATTTCTTGTAGATTTCTTGTAGATTAGTATTTATACAAATGTCCCCCGTTGCCACCACCTCCTACACCCTGAGCTTTCTCATGACTGCCACTAGAGGGCAATATGTCTATATTGAGAAATCTGCATTTATTTAAATGGCCCTGACATGATTCTTTGCCTTTTTATTTTGTTTAATGATAAGAGAATAAGGGTGAAGGCAGGGTGAGTGTAAACATTTATGTTGTCACCTAGTTAGTCTAGAAAACAGCACAAAAAAATGGAAAAGCAACTAAAGTGAAAGGGAAAAGTGACTCTTCCTAGTGGAAATAAATCAGAATGTGTATTTCAGTGTTCAGCCACGATGTGAAAGGCCCTAAAGTTACAGATTTCTTTTTCAGAAACGGCTCTTACTGTGTTGATGATGAAATACTATCTCTTTGGATCTGCAGTTGCAGGAGGTGTTTACCACTTATAAGAAGGAGCGTTTGGAGAGTGACAAGGCAGTCGACTGTGCAGAGCGAGAAGTTCCAAGAGCAGCTCTCTGACCTCCGCTCCCAGAATGCCAAAATATCCACCCAGTTGGAGTTTGCCTCCAAAAGGTAAGTTTGAAAAACGTGAGCAGGAACAACACTGATGTAAATTGCTTTTGGGAAGTAAAGCAAAAGATGGTCATCTCCAAGAGAGCATAGATCACTGAAAGTGACTTCCATCTCTACAACGCCAGGTATGAGATGCTTCAGGACAATGTTGAGGGCTACAGGAAGGAGATTGCCTCCCTAAGAGAGAAAGAACAGAAGATGATTGCTGCTACACAGAAGCAGGAGCAGACTGTCCACACTTTGAATGAGGATCTGAGAGCTGCCAAAGAGAAACTCTCCATGTCAGAGGTTTGTCTTTATTCCACCATCCTTTTGCCTTTTCAAGTTGTTTTTATGGCTGTGTCTGATTTCCTTGGAATTTTATCATCACTCCGGGGAATTGTAGCAGTAGATTTGAGACTGTTCAAAAACAATCCGTCAAAAGGAATTGCTTATCTCCTCCTGTGTCTTAGGGCTGCGCTGAGGGCCTGCGTAAGGAGAGAGACATGCTGAAGTTGGTGGAGTCCAGATTGACGCAGGAGAAAGAATCAATCCAGAGTCAACAACAGAGCCAGAACATGCTGCTGACTAACCTCCAGACTATTCAGGTAAAGAGTGTAAATTCTGGTTTCTTGGACATCATGCAAGAACCTTTTAATAATCTTCCCCTGAAGCTGTCTTTCTGAGGCCTGTATGAATTGTACCTTTTTCTGATTCATTTTTTTTTTAATTACTACACTAGTCCAAAAAATAACTCTTTTCCAACACATGTTCACGAGGAAGTGTGTATTTGTGGAGTTTATTCATTGGTATAATCAATGCCCCTAACATCACCATTTAAGGTTGTCTGTCTGCTTTGCTTGATTTGTGGGAAAGATTCATTCACATAAATGTCATGAGAGCAAGCTTTAAGTCTTTTGTCTGCCGTCAGCAAATATAAGACAACATTTAAGAAAAGTTGGTTTCAGAGGACCCAAAACAAGTAGAACATATAAACAGAGGGAATGCTTTGGGCTACATGAAGTTTCATGCACCTCATTGTCTCATACACACAAACAAACCTCATGCTGTTAACTGTTGTGTTGTTCTAGGCGACTCTTGAGCGTTCAGAGACCGACACACGCCAGCGTCTTAACAACCAATTGGAGAAGCAGGAACGGGAGATCTCCCAGCTGCAGAAGCGGCTGGAGAACGAGGTGGAACAGCGCCACCTGCTCAGCAGAAACCAAGAAGTAAGCCTAGATTTACTGATTTAATGTAAACAGGATTTTGGTGATTTTGGTACAAGCTAAAAAACTGTTGGGTCTTGTAGTACCTTCAGACAAGGGATATTTTATCTGTACTCTTAGTTTCATTTTTTTAATTGGTATGGGAGCAGTGGTCAAACATTATCTAAACAAGTTTATCCTTAACACCTCAGTCATAGCCTTTTAAAAAGTTTCCATTTGCCCTGTTCAGGCATCAGCAGAAGATGAACATTTCAGATGTTTCCACGGAGCACTTAAACCTATTTTATGAGTGATCGAAGAAGTCTCCCTAGATATCCACACTCATCTTCCTTAAAGCAAATAAACACGGATATCAAAGGGGGTAGAGGATTCAAATGTCTGGTCAGGGGATTTCTCAACGTCCCTGATTTCTCACGCACAGATCCAGTTAATGGAGACAAAGAGGCAAGTGGAGACGCAGGTGGCTTTATACCAGAAGACCAAAGAGCTGCTGAGTGCTGCTGAGTTGGAGCTCAACTCCCTCCGGCTGCAGCAAGGCAGCAGCGAAGCACATCATACCCTGAGTTGCCCCTCCACACCCACCACCAGAGGTTGGCACAAACCCACTCACTAAAGAAAATATAACCACACAATGCACATATGAATCCATACATGTACTCGCTCCAAAATATTTTGTAATTCTCAGGGTTATGTCTTTGAAAGCTAAATCCTTTATTACTGCTGGTAAATGTATTGTCTGTGTTTATAATTGTTCACTATAATTACCATTTACGAGCTAGTTTGTAGTTTAGGGAAGATGATAAATCTCATGGAAATTGTCCAGGTCCTGTCTTTTTATTGCAGCTTATTAACCCAGATTTAAAATTGACCTACTTTTTTATAACAGTTTATATAAATCAAGATTCAGTAAAAAAAATAAAAATAAATAAGGTCATTCTTTCTTTGGGTTTTCACCCCAGCCTCATAACTATGTAGTGGTATTTTATTAGTGCATCCTTTCTCTGTAATGATAACACATTCATTGCACTGTTGTCAAACTGCATCACTCACATATGCTGCTGATTGTTTCCAGGCCTGCAGGTATCAGATCAAGACAGAGAGCACCTTCAGGGCTGCCTGAGGTTGGCTGAGACCCGCGTAGAGGAGCTGGCAGAGAGCCTGAAGGCAGTAACCTCCAGCATGGAGCAGTACAGAGCCATGGCTCAGAGCCTGGAGGAGTCCCTGGATAAAGAGAAGAAGGTGCAAAACAAACACTGTCTGTCATTGTTTGACCTCGTAAATCCAATTGACTGCAAGCACATATAAAGTAGATTTAAAAGTTGTATGAGGGCTGTGGGAGGCTGGTAGTGACAGTAAAGTTTTTCCTGCACAAACTCAGCGTTAAGTTTGTTTGTTTTTAAGTAAATGTAATCCAGTATGTTAATGAAATGTTTATCAGTTACTCATGAATGATTTTAGCATTTTAAACTGTCAATATTGCACATTGGGAAATTTTGCTGGTGATTATTGTTGTTTAAAATGTTGCTAATGTATAATGTCCAGGTAACGGAGCAGGCACGCTCATCCATTGAAGCCCATATGAAGGAGGCTGAGATTCGGCACAGAAAGATTGAGGAGAAGCTTCTGGAAGCAGAGAAAGAGAAGCAAGGCCTAGAAGAGCAGAAGAAGATGGCTCTAGCTTCACTGGAGGAACAGGTAAAGTGATGTCATTCCAAACATTTGTTAAAAGTTTTCTCTAAAGGTTTGTGACATTTTTCCATCACCACATTTACATTTTGAGCATTGTTTATTTTTTATTACAAATATAACATATTTACTTTCCCTTGAAAATGGTTAATCTTTGTGTGTGTGTATCTCTTGTTAGATTAACAATCTAAGGAGAGGTTTAAGCAACGCTCAGGCATCTCAACAGGCGGCACTACAGCGAGTAGCACTGGCTGAAGCTCAGCAGCAGAAGGCGGTTCAGGACAGCCAGGAGCATGTAAGCACCTTTCATAAAAATGTGATGTGTATTGTCATGGAAACAAATCGTTTTTAATATAAAGTTTCCTTTCCCATTTCCAAGGCTAAGCTGGCAGCAGAAGCACAGGATAAATATGAGCGGGAGATGATGCTACATGCAGCAGATGTGGAGACTCTGCAGGCTGCAAAGGCTCAGGCGCGGCAGGCCGTCGAGCTCAAACACCAGTTGGAAGAGAAAGTACAGAGGGTCAGCACTGAGCTCCTGGAGGCCAGAATCTCCTGGGAGGAGCAGGAAAAGATCCTCAAGGTTGGTATAGTGTGATTTATGTTTTAGTTAGGTTAACTTTGAGTTTACAAATAATATTTGGCACAGTGCAATCCTAAGAAAATCATTTGTTTGAGGGCCAAATAAATCATCACCTTTATCATATTTCCCATTTGCCTATTTTTGATGGAAGTTTATTTCTTTCCTTATCATATAGGAAGAAATGGCAAAGATCGAGAGTCGCTTTGAGGAATTGCAGAGACAGAATGTTCTCCTGCATGAGCAGATCCAGACAATGAGCAGCAAGATGGCCGAAAGCTTGCAGCGTGCCGCCAGCGAGAGTACGACGAACATTTCCCTGAGTGAAGAGGGCAAATCTCAAGACCAAGTGCTTGAGATTCTCAGGTAATGCAGTCTAAATCCCACTTGTGAATGAACATGTCAGACAAAGATGTATCCAACTACATTAAAGAACAAACATCCTGTAGAAATGTAGCAGCATTTGACAACTGGTCACATTGCTGGTCTATTTTCTTCTTCTAAATTTTGGCACCTTGATTTGTTCTAAATCTCAGGTTTGTGCGTCGGGAGAAGGAGATAGCAGAATCCCGTTATGAGGTTGCCCAAGGTGAGACTTTGCGTCATCGGCTGAGGGTGGAGCACCTGGAACGAGAGCTGAAGGAGATGCAGGACAGCTTGAGTGCTGCAAGGGAGAGGATGCAGGTGTGTCTTTTATTCTTGTCAACACTCATTTTACAACACACATTTACCAGTAATGATGCTTATAACAGCTGCTAAATTGCTGCATTGCAGATCACAGTGCAGTTCACTCTTATCAACTAAGAATTGATTCTGTTTGTTTTCTTCACTTATTTATTTTATTAGAATTCTTTTCTTACATTGTTTTATTAATGTGTGCAGCAAAATAGTCTTTTTTTTTTTTTTTTTTTACTCCATTTCCAACAACAAGAAGGTCAAATAAATCTTACCTAAAGATTATCACTAATTTAATTATATCTAACCTGGCCACTATAATTAATACCTAGATTTACCCAATATGACTAAAAGCCCAATGATGATATGACTCAGGTGACAGCAAAGACTCTGGCTCAGCACGACGAGCTGATGAACAAGACAGAAACGATGAGCATCCTGATGGAGACCAACAAGATGCTGAGAGGGGAAAAGGAAAAGATGGAGCAGGAACTGCAGCAAACTCAAGCTAAGGTATCAGTTCCATTTTATTCAGAAATTCCTTTAGAATGCTGTTTTCCAATAATCTACTCGTGAACCTCCAAATAGATTTGGTTTCAGCTCGTCTTCTGTGTTTCAGTTGCAGAAGCTGGAGTCAGACCTCATGCCAATGCAGCAGGCCAACTCTGAGCTGAGTGAGAAGAGTGGCATGCTGCAGGCGGAGAAGAAGATCCTGGAAGAGGAGATCAAGCGCTGGAAAGCTCGAACGCAGGTCAGTGAAAATACTAAACTGATAGTGAGGCCTATGTGAAAGGTGATATTTACCATTCTCCATTAGAAAAGCATTTAATCTCGTTAATGAAAATTATTTTCTCATTACCACTAAATCCACTTTTTGTTCTTCTAGCATTTGGTGAGTCAGCAGAAAGATTCAGACCCAGAGGAGTACAAGCGTCTGCACTCTGAGAAGGAGGCACATCTAAAACGCATCCAGCAGCTCTCTGAGGAGACTAACAGACTTAAAGCAGAGGTGTCCAGGTATGGGAGAATGAATGTCACAACAACATGTCACACAATATTTCTGTTCCACTTTTCTTATTAATTTTCCCACTCTTGTCAATTTCTCTCAACAGGAGCAGTAACTTAACAACTACCCTACAAGGCCAGATACAGAACTTGCGTGACAGTATGAGTAAGATAACTGATGAGCGAAATTCGCTGAAGAAGGACGTGGATGCCAAGAACCAGGAAATCCAGGAGAAGGTTCGAACTATCACCCAGGTTAAGAAGATTGGGCGTCGCTACAAGACTCAATATGATGAACTCAAGGTGGATCATGACAAGGTGAGAGCTCACTAGCTGTTGTTAGCACAGCCTTTAGACCAAATCATTTAAAAAGTGCATGTATCTTTTAGTCCATCTTGAGCTGTTGACCAACAGCATCTTTTCTGTGCTAGTGTAAACATGTCAATCCTTCATGCTGTTTCCTCCAGATGGTGGCTGAGGCCGCAGCAGGTCCCTCCCAAGAAGAAGAGGCTCGTCAGGCGTCAGTTCAGGAACTCCAGAGCCTCAGGGATTCTCTAAACCAGGCTGAAGCCAAGACCAAAGAGCTGGAAGGACAGCTGGAGAACATAAACAAGGTTAAACCTAACAAACATGGATTTCTTAGTCTTCCACAAGTTCCACCATGAGCACACTAGCCTTTTTTATTATAATATAATATTTGTATCCCATCTTTTTTGGCTTTCCACAGGTGGTCACAGAGCGTGAGACTGAAGTGCGTAACACCCAGGAACAGTCCTCCAGGCTGCAGACAGAGCTCACCAGGCTGAGGCAGGATTTGCAGGATAAGGCTTCACAGGAGGACACGCTGAGGCAGCAGATGACCAACAAAGAGGAGAAGACCAGAAAGGCCCTTGTTTATGCCAAACAGAGGATCAACCAACTCACTAGTGAGACTTTGTCCTTTAATTGGTCCTTCTGATATTGTGCCGTTGCTTGCTTTTTGGGGGTTGAGATCTCACACCTGAGAAATTTCTGTCCAGGCTCCAAAGACGCGCTGCAGAAGGAAAATGATGAGCTAAAGCAGCAGCGTGAGGAGCTGGAGGTTCGAGTGAGCGCTCTCAAGTCCCAATACGAGGGCCGCCTGAGTCGGCAGGAGAGAGAACTGAGAGACCTGCGAGGTCAACAGGAGCGACAAGAGCAAAGAGATGAGCCAGCCGAGGCAGGTCCTAGCAAGGTGAGAGTCCGCTTCGAAGTTTTCACAAAACAGACATTTTGTAATTAACCTCCCCATAAACTTTCTGCCACTTTCAAATCTACCTGAACATTTAAGGTTGTTTTATAGAGCCACGGACTGTTCTAAGCATTAAGAGTTTGGTGGTATAATGACTTTGCAGCTCGACCATAATGACTCCATCCTGATTTTCAGACCCAGGAGCAGCAGAGGAGCACAGAACAGAGGCAGATCAGTCTGAAGACAACTCCAGCTGCCGACAGGGGCAGGTAAGACTCAACCACGGAAACTACTGCAGTGAAGCATGGACA